>VWZS01003646.1:154213-173459 GCA_013397075.1 Rhabdornis inornatus
CAGCCCTGCCCACCCTGCCAGGGAACAATTCCTAATTCCCAAGATCCCATCCAGCCCTGCCCTCTGGCAGTGGGAGCCATTCCCTGTGTGCTGTCCCTGCAGCCCTTGGCAATTGTCTCTGTCCATGTTTCCTGCAGCTGCTCCAGGCCCTGCAAGGCCACCCTGAGCTCACCCCAAAGCTTCTCCTGTGCAGGTGAACAATGCCAGCTGTGCCAGCCTTTCCTCCCAGCAGAGCTGCTCCATCCTCTGCTCATCCTGGTGCCTCCTCTGGCTTGGCTCCAGCAGCTCCTTGCTGTGCTAGCCCCAGGGCTGGGGCAGCTCTGCAGGTGGGGTCTCACCTGGGGGACAGAGGGGCAGAATCCCCCCTGCCCTGCTGCCCAGGCTGGGGCTCAGCCCAGCACAGATTTGGCTGCTTGGGCTGCCAGAGCACACGGCTGGGTCATGACAAACTTCTGATCCACCAGTGTTTGGCAGTGGGTGTAATCTTACCTCATGCTCTGCTTCCCTCCTGAACAGATGTGGATGAATGTGATGGAAACCATAGGTGCCAGCATGGCTGTCAGAACATCCTGGGTGGATACAGATGTGGGTGCCCACAAGGATTTATCCAGCACTACCAGTGGAATCAGTGTGTTGGTAAGGAAACAAACAGCACAATATGCATTTAAACAGGAAATGTATCAGTGTTTATAGGGACAGCACCAGGCAAGGGCAAGAATGAGCAGAGCAAAGGGTGTGCCAACAAATATCTTTTTATCTGTCTCCCACTCCTTCCATACATTTACTGCTTCCAACGTAAATCAGTGACAGGAGGTAGCAAGAAAACACCCTCAGCCTTTTGAAACTCACTGTGACACTTAGCTTTCCTAGAAAGGTCTAAATTCTGACCTGTTTCTTCTGTGAAAAATCCCCATCATTGAATGTTCATTGAATTCCTGAAAGTATCAATGTAAATACTTTTGCTGAGGAAAAAAAGGATTAAAAAACCATACCTGTCATTAAAAAACAAAAAAAAATAGCATAAAAAACCATTAGCAATTTAAGAATTCTGCAGAATAGTATCTAAAGCAAATGGTGAGGAAAAAAATCAATGAAACCATTAAGGATTTCCTCCTTCCAAAATACAGTCTTAATGCCAACATTAGTTCTTTGTGCAGGGAATGGGACTGATTAGGAAGCTTAGGAGTCCTGCACAGAAACTATGTCATCCAGTACTATTCAAAAAGACCAATACAAAATATTTATCTTTTTGGGTTCTCTTTCATGGTTTTCTGTCAATGGTATCATAATCAGAGCATGACTGTGAGCACTGTCATACATTTCATTTAGGCTGATTTCACTGTCTTGATTCTATACATAAAAATTAGTTTATTTTACCCATTTTAGCATTATGTAGCACACCAGCCAGTTTTTCTGAAGTCACAATCACCGTGATCACTCCTGATTAATACTGCTCTTCAGCAAAGAAAGCAAAGGACTGGGGCAAGAGTGACAGAACACACAAAGAACAGCCCTCACAAAACCCCAAAGCAGCTTTAGTTTCTGTAAATTATAGTCCTCCAAAGAATCTCCCTCCAAGGGACTGCAGGCAAGAATGGCAAAGTATTCTTTTGTGGTCTTCGAGAGGAAAACTGTGGTGAGAAAAACTTGGTGAGGAAAGCCTGCAGGTTTTAGAGAAATGTCTTGGTTAGAGAAATAAAATGATACCAACTACCAAAACATGACTTTCCATACCACAACCTTGTTTTTTGGTTTTTTTTGTTTGGTTGTGGTTTTGGTTGGTTGGTTGTTGGTTTGTTTATTTTTGCCCGAAACCAAATCAAGTCACAGTGGCTGGAGATGTCATCTTCTCTGTATCTTAACACCCACAAGTGACGACGATACTCCTTTTCTCTTTCAGAAACCAAGTCTCTGTGGGATGATGAGGTCAAGGATGTAGCAGAGCCCTGGGACTTACAGATGTTCTCATTTGTTAGCTGCATCATGCTGACCTGTTGTCTCTCAGACTAGAAAACACCAATATTTTTGTGTTTGCTTCCCAGATGAAAACGAATGCTCCAATCCTCACACGTGTGGCTCTGCTTCTTGCCACAACACCCTGGGGAGTTACAGGTGTGTCTGCCCATCTGGGTTCTCCTATGACCGGTTCTCCCATGCCTGCCACGATGTGAATGAGTGCTCTTCTGCCAAGAACCCCTGCAGTTACGGCTGCTCCAACACTGAGGGTGGTTATCTCTGTGGCTGCCCACCTGGCTACTACAGAGTTGGACAAGGGTGAGTTTCTTCACGTGTTTCTCCACATCCAGAAGGTGCAGAGGTACAAATGAAGGACAAGCTACCAAGTCCTTTCTAGTTTTGCACAAAATATACAGAAACTAGAAAAAAAATAAAAAGTCTGTACGTGCAACATGACATTGTTTATATGCTACATTTAAAATTAATGTTATTTATATGCTATATTTAAAATTAATTAATTAAAATTAACTAATTAAGAGTTCTGCTTTCTCCCCCAGTAGCAGCACATGAACTCCTTCACAGACCTGCTGAGTGGGAATTGGTAATGCATAAGGATAGGTACCATGGGTACTGAGATAATTAAGGGGTTTAAGTATCCCTGATCAATCCGGAACATTAAACACAAATTAACATTGTTCCGGTACAGAACAATAGGTAAATTCTGTAGTCCCCAAACTTCAGGGCAGGCTGGCTTTGTTCAGTTTCTCTGTAGAATTGTAAATGAAAATTAGATCAGGCTTAAAGCCTTCATCCAGAGTTTGCATTTCCCTTATTAAACCACTCCAGTGTGAAGGAAATTAATGCATAGCCCTCCTGCTGAGGGAAGGGCAAGGAAGGGGATACAGAAACTGCGACACAGATTTCACACACTCTAGCAGGGACAGTTCATAAAGGAGTAACTGAAACACATGTTTTCATTCCACAGACACTGTGTCTCAGGGATGGGATTTAACAGAGGCCAGTACCTGCCACTGGATGGAGATGCTGATGAAGAGAATGCTTTGTCCCCTGAAGTGTGTTATGAGTGCAAAATCAATGGCTACTCCAAAAAAGACAGCAGGAAGAAGAGAAGTGTTAACAATGTATGTACCAGGATAAAAAAGCACTGTTATGTTTTTCGAGGTGTTTTCAGAGCTATGACACCAGTAGTAAATGGAAGAAATCTTTTAAACAGGCCACATTCAATGGTGAAAATACCTTTTCTCCCTTTGCCTCACCTAGGTCCTGCTGGCAGTAATAATTTGACAATAAACACATCAGCAGCTGTGAAAGGATGAAGTTTTTAAAGTTTGCAAAGACTCCTTTGTAGTGTGAGATATGGTCTAGTTCCTCAGAGTACATTGAGGAGAAGAAATCCCCTGTTAGTACTGGGAAGATGGACATGTCTTCAGTATGTTCTGCTGCCAAGAGGAGGTTGGGCAGCATTTATGGTCTGGGATAGCTAAACAGATCTCTTTGGAGAAGATCATTTTAGTCTTGGTGTCTTTTCCATAGTTGCTCATAGGGGTGTGGGATTAGACCTGGCGGATAGAAGTCCAATATTTACAGAATTTATGCAGTTTTTAGAGAATTGCACTTCAGATTTAATTTTTTTCTTGCTGCATTTAGGGGGCTTATAAGGGTAAGTTACAGGAACTCATACCTAGTTTGTAATTGTTATATCTTGTTATTACAATTTTTAAATACGATTAATCTTGTCAGTTTCTAGAACTTGCTGGGCAGTAAAAGAGACATCTATAAACTGTGTGAAAAAAAGCTTTTTCTAAACACTATCGTCATCTGTGGGGTTCAGGTATTTAAAACACTGCATTACTTGCTTCTGTCCAAAAATTTCCTTATTTTCACTATGCTTTTTTAGTTGTATTCCATACTGGTACGGTACGGAATTTTCAGAGAAGGTTTCAGGGCATTTCCATGCAGTGTTGTGAAATGCATTTCTCTGTAGTTTCTGTTGGTCGTAAGAAGATAAGAACTGTGGCTCTTGTGTGTAAACACAGTAAGCAGGGGTTTTTCCTTGTGGTGGTGCATTCACCTCTCCTCTTTCCCAGGCTGCAGTGTGATCTGAGAAATCCTCATTAGGACTCAGCCTTGAAAATGAAATCTGGCTTTTGCGATACCCTGATGATTTTTTTAAGTGATCTCAAACACTTGTTCATAACACTCCTCTACATGGCCTCTTTGCAAGCATGAAGTTAAACAGGTTCTCAAAATAATCTCAAGTTGGAGCCTCCTGTTCATTATTGCTGCAAGGCCTATTTGAGGCCTTTGGGATTTACAGAGTGTGATGTAGGAAACCGAGCCAGAAACTGTGTTAATTATCCCGATTATTGCTCTCTCCCTCTCTAACCACTCTTCCATCCTGTAGGTGAGCTGGGGCAGCCTGGACACGGCGAGTCCCCTGAAGGTGAGCGTGGCCATGTCCCGGCTGGGCCGGGAGCCCATCCTGGAGCTGCTGCCGGCCCTCAGGCACCGCCGAGCGCGCTACGCCATCTCGGATGGCGGCGGGCGCGGAACCTTCCGGATGGTCCTGAGGGCAGGCACCGGCCGCCTGCACGCCGTCAGGGGCAGGGCAGCGCCCGGGCTGCACGCCCTGGAGATCACCAGCGGGCCCCTGCAGATGGAGGAGCCGCAGAGCGGCCCTGAGGACGGCCATGGCCCCGGGGAGGCCCTCAGGGTGAGGCTGTGGGTGCACCTCCGTTAGCCCCACGGCCTTTTCTTCAGCCACCTCTGTTCTTGTCTGCACGCCCCACAACATCTGCTTTTCAAAGGGAATCTGCTTTGGAGAAGTGCGTTTTGGGGGGAGGGAGGCAGAGGGGAGGAGCCCTTCCTTTCCATCCTGCCAGGACTGCAGAGCTGCCCTTTGAGGAGGGTGACTTGAAACTCTGCCACTGCCAAAACGTCTATTATGAGGGCAAATCATGTTTACTGTCTCTTTTATATAACCTTGATTTAAAGTGTATTAAGAAAGCTAAACTTCAAGAAGTCATCGTATGGCACTAAATGGCACAAAAAATGTGAGCTAGTTTTGTTTTTTTTTCCTGTTAGCAGTCTGTAACACTTTGGGTATTTTGCTATAGTTCCTAATGAAAAAAATTATAGAAGTTTATTTATTTTTAATGCAGTAATATATGGAGAAAATAACAAATTATGTAAACAAAAAGGGAAACTTGCTTGTTTTTTTTTTTCATTTTATAAATTTGAGCTATAACATTTTAGAGGTACTTTCTTAACCAAGGGAAAAAGAAGTGGATTTGAAAGATGCTTTCTTTTCTACTTGGGCTAGCATCCAAACCGTGTATAAGCAATTCTAAAATATATCAGAGCTGAAAGATCACTGTAGCAGGATATTCTGAAGTGGGATATTGTAAACTGTTCACATGGTAGGATATTCTGAAGTGCTCTTGCAAATGAGAACTAAGGAAGAAAAAAAGGGAAAAGATAAAGAATCATAGAGGACAAGTATCACAGTATCAGTCTCTACAGAGATCATATTTCACAGCAGCTCAGTGGGATTGTGTTCTGAATCCCCCACAGCAAATAGTGGAGGAGGCACAAGCCCTGTAGCAAAATACCTGGACTGTTTTTAATCCCCTTGGAACTGCAGAACCAAACTGTTCTGCCCTTCCCTCAGTGACCTCACGAGCCAACACGGGCAGCCACACCTCATGCTCAGAAACGGTGCTCCACAAACTGGCATTAATTAATTCCTGCAGGCAGCTGAAGGAAATGTCTCTCAGAAGAGAATGTTTCACTGTTTGGTGCTGGCTGAAACCAGGGTGCATTTCCTGAGCCCTAAGTGCTGTGTCAGGACTGCCACACCTGCAAACTTAATTATGGAAGTTATGTATTTGAAGTTAATTTGTTAGAAATCTCATTAATGCTGTAGTTGTACACGCCTCATTTTATTATAGCTTGTTCTGTAAGAAAGATGATTGTACAATGACTTGAGTTTTAGTTTACTTTAGTGATTTTTTTTTTCTTTTTACGTTTTGTACTGTCATGTGTTAAGTGTGTGTCTCAATGGTGCTTTCTGTGACAGCAGGTGCCTGTAACTGGCCATGCAACAGAATCTCACATGTGAAAATAGCCAAAGCACAAATCCAGGATTGCTCCAGTTGCATGTATGTGCTGACCAAAGACTATACCAATTTAAACTCAGTGATTTTTCTTCTCTTTTGTTGAGTTTGGGGATTTTGAAAAGAGATGTCTTAAGAAAAAAAGCTTTCTCTTGAACATTTGTATCATTAAGACAACACTTTTCTTGCAATAAAGCTTATTTTGGGTTATTTTTTGTCCTTTCTTTTCTGTTGAGAGTTAAACTGGTGATTGATTCAAAGCAATAACCAATCCTGGGGTCTGGAACCACATTTATTTGAGATTGCTTTCAGGTATGATTGTGCAAGTTTCATTAGGATTCAAAACTGCTTCTAGGTAAAATGACTGACATCTACAGAAATAAAGAGACATCTATGGGTCTGGTAAGTATCTGCAGCACAGCACTGACTTTAAGGCTTAACAAATGTCATAGGTGGTTTAGAAGAAGGCTGCTCTCACTCCAAAGTTGGAGCTTTCCAGGAAACACTGCCAGAAAAGCCATCAGACTGCACACAGCAGAGGTTGTGTTCTTTGTTGTCAAACTCTCAGGAGAGAAAGTAGCAGCACTCACCCATGACTTCTCTGAGGCTACAAATTCTGGAAGATGTTATTGGCAGAGATTATTTACATGTGTTGTGCACACTTGTTAGATTTTTGTACCTTTTTTTAAAAAAAACTAAACTATCATCAGGTAACACCTGCATTAACTAATTACACAGTTAGTACAAGGTATAAAAAATTATTTCGTTTCTAGAAAGGCAGGATTATCATTCACCATCATAAATTGCATGAGACAGTTATGCACAATCCCAGAAAGAAGTCGCTCCCAGCTTCAAATCCAGATGAAAGAATAACTAGAGTTAAAGAAAAAATAGTCCCAAGGAAGAAATCCAAAACCTCTTTGCAATCCATCCTGTCACAGTATATATTTATATTCCCATTTCTCTAAATTCTATCTTTTTAGTGCTTCTAGTCTTTTAATGAGAAACATTTAATGAGAAAGCTGAATGCACATGAACAGGCCGGTATCCCGGGAAGCTACAGAACCTCCAAGTCTCTTGCTAAAAGTAAAATTAGGATCTTCCTATTTGAGAGAGCCTGCAGTATCTCATGGCAACTCAAACCAAGATTTTAGTGACTAATTGTAAGACCTGAGGTAGGCCTAGGCAGCAGGGACTTTAGTTATAACTGTGTAGTACAGACACAGGTTTGATTAAAGTCTTTTAATCTAATCACCATCATAAATTAAAAATATATATATTACTGGCATAAATATGTCTGGTTTGCCATCTTTAATATCACAGAGTTGTACAGAAGGCTCAATTAGACCTATACAATCCTTACAAATAAGCTGTTGGCAGAGCTAGGCGTGGGCAGTCAGCGTTCCAGAAAGGGCCGTGGGATTCTCCTGTGGGATTTTGTTGTACTGACTTGGAATCAGCAGCCACACCTGGGATTGAGGTCTGCAGGTGACAGCTGAGGAACCCACAGAGGAACCCAGGAGTGGCAACGCACTGCAAAGCTAAATAACAGCCACAATCTCACTGCCCTGAGTGTGTTTCTTAATTCTTCCCATGTGTAATAAATTAAACTAACACTTAAACTAAACTGAAGCTGCAGAACAACCTTTAATCCGAGAAAAGGGCTGGGTTTGTGAACTTCACTCTGAGGAGGTGAATATTCACACTTCTTAAAGGAAATGTGAGAGGGAAGAGCTACATTTCACATCTAAGATGAAATCCCTATTGTGGCTGCTCATGTTTGACACCAAATTTCTGTAGCAGAGGTAGGAAATAAGTTTTTTGCTCGCACAGAATTACAGAACTGGTGGAGGGGGTGGTTTCTCACACGTTCCAAGAAGCCAGCCACACATCAGCATGGGTGGTCGCAGAGAGATCTCATTTGGGCACGGTTTTAGCACCAGCTAAAACCTCCCAAGGCCTCCTCCCTGCCTGGGCTGGTTGAAAATGAGGTTGTTACCCAAATCCTATGGAAATGTCAGGAAAAATACGACCCTCTCTAACACGGTCTTTTTTGTGTTAGCAAGTCAGGCAGTTCTTGGCCGGGGTTTGTGGCTGTGGTTGTCAGATTTTTCAGCCTCCACACTGAAGCTGATGCAAAGCTTTTCCACTCATTTATACATTTTTTGCAAGCAGTGAAATTACTGTTGGTTCCAAACTATATAATTCT
The DNA here is from genome assembly GCA_013397075.1 of Rhabdornis inornatus. Classification (NCBI taxonomy): domain Eukaryota; kingdom Metazoa; phylum Chordata; class Aves; order Passeriformes; family Rhabdornithidae; genus Rhabdornis; species Rhabdornis inornatus. Next base: position 162,515 of record VWZS01003646.1, read on the forward strand.
CTTCATTAATTTGTGCTCTTTCCTCTCTTGGTTATTGATTTTTCACTCTTCATGCTCATTTGGCCCATATTTTTAGTCCTTCCATAATCTTTTTCTCAGACAGGGAGTCACCAACTTTCCAGGCCTTTATCTCCTCTGTATCTTCTGGTTACTCCAACATCCTTGAAGTGTCATGGGTTTAGGATCCCAGATGTCCAATCTTCAACTCCCTTTGGCTTTGTGTATTGAAGCCTGTCAGGGTTAGTTTTAGCAAAATCAAGCTTTCAGAGATTTAATGATCAAAGGAACAATGGGAGTCTAAGGAATCCCATTTAGTGCTGGCTAAAAGTGGTCTCTGCTTCCAATTTAATTAATGCAACTAATTAAAAATTAGTTAGGAGAGTAATAGCATTTCCATTTCTACTCATGGACAAAACCAGACCTCCAGACACAAAGAATGCCAGCAGGAGCAGCTTTTGGTGTGCCATGCCTTTGTTGCCTCAAAAAGCACTTGTTACACAAGCAGGGATTTCTTGGTACATTTTAAAATCCTGTGACAACGGATTTTTTACAAAAATATATATGTTTATACATAAATATGCAACACTTTTCTGCAGTTTTGTCACATTCTGGTATTTCTATATCGCTCATATACTTATAGAAATATTTGGTATTTCTACGCTTCAACCTCCAGCATTTCCTGAACAATGTAGACTCAAAAAACCCTGTCAGTTGCTACTAAGATTTGCCTCTGGGCAAGATTACTATGAAGCTGCCAAAAAAAAATGCATTCAAAACCAAAACAACACAAAAATGCACATGGCTGGACAGACACTCCCTCTTCTCTGCAATGATGAGAACTGGAGAATTACTGTCACCACTACACCTGAATTCTGAGTTTTAGGCCAGCTCACCAAACTCACAGCTGGAAATGAGCTGTGTTCCCAAGGCCTGGCTTCTGGTTTTGAATCCAAAGAATAAATATGCATCCAAGAAAACAGGATCTGACCCCCAGTTTACTTATTTAGCAAAAAGAATTCATTACCTAAGTGAGGTATTACCTAATTCTGCCTAAGTGAGGGAAATACAAGGTCTCTCTGTGGTCTGTAAAATAATGTTCCTATCTCCAGGCCTTGCTGTTCTTCATGTGGGGAGGGGGAATATCAAATAACCATCTGACCATAACATTCTGATGAACATTCTATTTTTTTTAAAAGCTTTAGCTTTAAGGTCAACACACCGAGCAACCACAACACCCAAAGGCACAAATTTCACTGTTGTTCTGTGTTTCTGTCAGAATAATCATCCAGCAGAAGGTTGAAAGGAACTGAATAAAAACTTATCAGCTCAATGGAAACCCTGGCAAGCAGTTCATCCCCAAGGTTAAAACGTTCTGAACTGTTCTCCCCAAATCATATTACATTTCTGAGAGCCACAAATTCTTAGAGATCAGAAATAAAAGCAGTTTTGAAGTGGACATTTGAGAAGAACTGCTCCCACACAACACTGACAGGCACAAATGGCCTGAGTCAGGTGTAAACATTTACCTAAAATCTGCACTTAAACACCCCAAACCTGGCAAAATTCCAAGCATTTCTGGGAAAAACATTGGGGAAAATCTGGGCGAAATACAGCCTAAAAATCCCTGAAAATTTGCACTAAGAAACACAAAAATCCCCTAAAAAACGTAGGCCAAAAAAGTCCTAAAATCTGTGCTGAGGCACCCAAAATCTGCAAAAATCCCAAGGATTTCTGGGGAAAATACTGGGAAAGAACTCCTAAAAAATTCACACTAAAATATTCACCCAAAAAATCCCGCAAAAAAGTCCTCAAATCAATCACTGGACACCCAAGGTCTGCACTGAAACACCCAAAACTTGCCAATATTCCAAGGATTTCTGGCGAAAACATCGGGAAAAACATGGAAAAAACTCTGCTTAAAAATCAAAAAAATCCCTGAAAAATCACACAAAGAAACACAAGAATCCCCTAAAAATGGCCCATAAAGTCCTAAAACCTCCACTAAAGCAGCCAGAAATTAACATCAACAAGGAGAAGCTGTGTGGTACAAATGCAGCACATGTGGTGTGCTGTAACTGGGGAAGCTTAGCTCAGAATTTCGTGCACATATTTTTTACCTGGGTGTGTGCACAACCATAGAGGAGCAACGTCAAGAAGCAGATCTGGTAATTCTGACACAAAACGTGGTAAAAATTCCAACAATTCCTCCCTCTTCCAAATGGGCTTTTAAACTTGTGTAGCCTTCATATTTTATGCCTAGCTTCTTAAAACTAGGATTAGAATGCCAGCTCCAGTGTCCTGCTATTGAATCCTTCACATCCAAGCTACTCTCATTTCCAGGCCCCAGTTTTAGGGATAACCACAATCATCAGGTCTAGAAATGAAGTCTGGAGTCCCACACCATCTGATCATCACAGAGTTCATTTCCCACCACATCAATATTACTCATAGATTATCCAAACAATTATCTTAACAATTTCTGTATCACAATTTTTTTTTTTTTTATTTTTTTTAATTTAATACTGTAAATAACAGCCAGTGTTTGGCTGGATGCCTTGTTTTCATGGCATTGTTTCAAACACACAGCTGGGAGACTGAAAACCCATAGTTAAGAATCAAGATTCAGCTTGAAATGCCTGTTGTTAAATCTACCAGGTTTAATTTATGTTAGATAAGAGAAATTAACAAAAAAAAAAACCAAAAAACAAAAACACAAACAAACAAACAAACAAACAAACAAACAAACAAACAAACAAACAAACAAACAAACAAACAAACAAACAAACAAACAAACAAACAAACAAACAAACAAACAAACAAACAAACAAACAAACAAACAAACAAACAAACAAACAAACAAACAAACAAACAAAAAAAAAACCAAAAAAACACAACTACAGCATTTTTAAGGCCAATCTCACTGCTGGGATACTTCAGCTCTCTGTCCCTCAGCCTTGATCAGTAAAATTCTGTAAATCAGTAAAATTCTTGATCAGTAAAGTTCTGCCAGCAGCAGCCACACCTCTGGGAAGTGCAGGGTGTTTCTCCATGTGTTGGAACCCTAAAACCCGAGAGTTCTAAACTTTCTGTGCTTTCTGGCTGTGACCCCAAAAAAAACCTGCTTTTGACCTGAAGCGTTGGAAGAGGCATCCAAATTCAAGTAATAAAGTTAAAATCACTAGTGTTGTAGTTTGAATAGAAGTGTGTAATATCACATGGTGAAGGGTTTGGAATTTAAAGTTTTAAAATACAGTCATAAGTATAAAACAGGATAAAGGTTCTTGGGCGTTAGCTCTTCTTCATTTTTGTTCCTTCTTCTTCTTGGTTTAGAGTTTTAGTTGGATAAAAAGTACCACAGTGCGAGCCACAAGTGTTTAGTCATTGTATCAAAAGTATAAATAATATAGATGTTAGCTTTTAATTAAATTGTTAGGCCTCAAAAAACCTTGTAACAAGATACCCCTCCATTTTTTCATTTTTAGCTCATTAAGTAAAGGTGCTGTAGCCCTTACTGTACTATGGATGAGAATTAATAAACAACCAAGTCCAAACACAAAAATCCTGTCTCTCGTACTTCAATCCCAACTCTAACTAAAAACAAGCAAACAAACAAACAAACAAAAAGCCACCACCAACCATTAATATCCACAGGCCTCTGAACTTTGTAGAAAAACCCTTTTCTGAATCATCCATTGAATCCTTGGACATGCACAGCATTTTAGGCTTTTTTTATTGCAGAATGCCTAAAACTCGGTGAAATCCTTTACATTGTGTACAATTTTGACAAGCACAGGGTGGTGGTCTCAAAGAGCTGCTCTTGAATTAGAGCTGGGATTCACTGGGGTGGCTCCTGGTGCAGCTCATCCATTAACACCACCCCATGGAAAATACCAAGTATACCAGACATGCCATTAATTGAGCAGATTGAAATTCCTCTTCTTTCTTATCACGTGATGCAAAGAAATGCTATTTCTAAGTGCTCCACAGAATAATGAGATCCATCCAGTCCCAAAACAGACTTTTTTTTTTTGGCTAAACAACAGCTATGAGGGAACCCAGTTTCAAAGCCAAGACAGGAGCAGAAGATAATGGTTTGAAAATAAATTTTATTTTCTGTACTTATTTTTCCATATTTATTTTATTTTTATTTTTTAAATTTCCCTGCTGCTGAGAACACAGATGTAAATTTTATAAATACACACACACACACTTCAAAACATGAGAGTTCATGGAAGATGGAGCTAATCACAGATGAGTCTTTTTTCCTGCTGGATGAACTGAGTTACTTCTCCAGTGAGAGGAAAACTGAGCTGCCCTTCCTCAGAGCATGTGTTCCTAAAGCACAGTCCAGAGGAAGGGCCCAAGGAAAACAAACCACAGCAACCAAACCCTGAGTGGAGCACCAGCAAAGAAAATGCTTGGAAAGCTCTTGTTTCCTTAAAGTTCTGTTCAACACCCATGAAAACTTTGCTGCTGAAAGTTTTCATGCGAAAAGAGCGAAATAAAAACCCAGCAAGAAACAACGTAAAAAGGGCATAAAATATGGATATAACTTGACATGGTCAATAAAAACAAACAGACAAACCTGAACAACAAACCTGTCCTCTGTGGAAAGCAGTGTTTTTTTAATGTTTCTGAGGTTCCAAAATGAACACAGCCAGAAAATGCGGTTAAATTTTTTCCACAGAACATGCAAAAATGTTACAATCACAGTGCCAGGTTTGCCTTCTCCATTGTCTAGACAACACCTTCCAAAATGAATGAAATAGAAATTTCTTGTATGAGAAGAAACCACTCCTATAATTGTCAAGTTCTTTGTCTCCAGACTAAATACTAGAAGTACTTATGTATCATATAAATACTTTTTTTTTGTGAAATAACCACCACGTTCCTAAGAAAGCTCCTTAGATTTGCTTTTATTTAGTGTTGCTACTTAATTAAAGAAAAAAACCCTTCTTTCCTTAATTTTTCACTTTCAGCCATGCAGTAGCATACAGAGAACTGTGCATTCAGGTGTAGAATGCAGTCTGCAACAAACAAACTGGTTATGGGGGCAACCAAGAACAAATATTCTGAAGTGACCCAGAGAAAAACCAAGATTTGCTAAAAATCAAGAGGAACCAGAATCCAGAATATGGCCCACACAAGCTGTCAAAACCCCAAATTTTTGGAGAGATCCAATATCAAACATTCCATAACTAAATGGTTTATATAGAAAAAAAAATAAAAAGACAAAAAACATTGGGGAAAAAAAGGCAAACCACTTTAAGCCCTTCCACAGTACAAAGTGCTTTTTAAAAAAAAAATAAATTTAGTATGCACAGAAGGCATTCACACACCCTCCTTGTCCTGCTGTGTATTTCCTTACAGCACTTTTGATGTCCTCTCCAAAGCAGAACTCAGAACCACAGGATCTCATCCACAGGGAATCATCTTCTGCCAGTTCACTCCACCAGATCCTTTCACAGCTGCTCTTGTGGCAGGCGCTGAAATTCTCACCACTCTCAGCTCCTAAGCCCAGATGTGAGATACCTCCAGCATTTCTGCAGGTGACCTTCTGCTCCTTTCTGTCCTGACAAGAGCATTTAAGGGCCTCAGAGCACACCTGAAATGTGTGTGGTCCCACAGCTCAGAACACCAGGTGGGACACTGGACAAGTTTCTCCTACCAAGAGATACCAAGCATCTCTTGAGAAACAGGAATATTTATGTTTCTTGAAAAAAAAAAAAACAACCAAACAAACAAGCAAGCAACCTCCTGGAAAACTGCAGGTGCTCAAAAGTGGCTGACCTGGAGGACAAAAGGCACCAATTTCCAAAACCTGTCAGGCAATGTGACCTCACCAGTCTCACTTTTACTAAAACCACCACAAAACTCTGAAAATCTTTGGAGGAACATTGGTGTTCCTTCACACCCTACATACCACAGGCCAGTTTAAAAGGTCTGTACATATATTGCAGTGAAACCAGTGAAACTACACATCTTTTCCTGCTTTTGTTTAGATTTGGGAAGTATCTTTCTTTATGCTCTGGGACTGAAGGAACAAGCTGGTTTATATATTTGATTTTTCTTTGTCAGAAAGTATTCATTATCCCACAGGAATATTTTAAAGTAGATTACAAAGAGTAATTTTAAAGTGTTATTCTAAAGAAATTACAAAAATTCAATTTTGGGTGTTTACCATTAAAAGGAAGATAAACTATTACTATTACTCACAGCAAAACACACACAAAAAAAGGATATGATCTGAATTCCAAATCTATCAATAAGTTGTTTCCTGGCATAAAAACTGCCATGGAATAGGATTAATTACTATCAGAACAAGGACAAAACTACAGCTCAGAGCTTACTGCCCTGCATTTAGAGGCTGACTGCATAAAGCCCAAGCTGCAGTAGGGGAAGATGGGTTTTATCACTAACCCTGTTTGATCCTGGGAAAGTGGAAATTTCTCGGCTGTGATGCATTTGGAGTGATGGCACATGGATGCATTTCCAAACCACAAATCAATGCTGGAATGTTTTGTGTCCGGGGCAGAATGGGTTTTCTGGAATGACTGATGGGTTTGAGGGTTGGCCAACAGGGTGGAAAAAGTGAGATCTGTACTCAGGCTACAGAGGAAATCGTAACCTTGCACTTCCAAGTCTCAGCTGAGAATCAAGGCTCATTTTTCTAGATCCTTACAAACATGGCAAGAACATGAAAGCTACCTCCAAGCCCTGCAATACAATGAAAGGAGAAATGCCATGAACAAAGAGTGCTCAGCAAGGTTTGCCAAAGGCTGAGCTTTACTCATAAATCCTGCCATGCCTGAGTTACTACTATTACTGCTTGAAGGGTACAGAAAGATTTTAATGAGAGCAAAGACTCTTAACAACGCTCCATAAAACGAAATCTGTGTGAGGTTAGCCAAAACCCAGCAGAAAGCCCACACTAGTGTGTGGTTAGCCTTGACTTCACCTGTTAATTCTGCAAATAGCTGTCCTTGGTTGACTCTGCAGGGCTGTTTGCTCCTCTTGGCAGGGATTGTGCTTTGGCCTGCCATGATTTACAGGTGCTTAAACTACAGGCCTGACTTTTGTGCTGATATTTTTGCACCTTATCAAACGGTTTTGATTCATTTTTTTCCTTCAGCACTGCTACCCATGACAGAGGATTTGCATTAAATTGCCCCCAGGGTTTACAAAACACACAGGCTAACACTGGATTTTCTGGCACACTCTTTTGCACAGGTGTCCTGCCCCCTACTTGATGTGTAACTTTATTTAATACTACTCTAAATATTGTTGTATGCAGTACTGTAACAGCAGTAGAATGGAGCCGTTCAAGAGTCCCTATAATTTACAATGCTGTGGTTAAACCATCCAGCCAGATATCTTAGTCTGAAAAAATGGATAACCTCACAGGGCCAGGAGTGAGGATATTTCAAGGCTAATCCCAGCTCTTTAATTTTCAGCCAGAGCCTGTGGAAATACTTTGCTCGTGACTGGCTCCATGTTACCATCTGTTTTGCATGGACAAATTTAATTGCAGAGATGTTCCAAGATTTTAGTAGCTGTAAACTACTAAACTACTACTAACTGTTCAACAGTGTAATAAAGTTATTTTCAAGCTAAATACAAAAATTTGTCTAGTGCTGCAGGATTCAGTTTCCTTCTGTAGTTTAAACAGCCGGTACTTGAATATTTCAGGATGACACAAAGCATTTTCTTTTGTCCAGCTCACACCTTTGCAGTTGGAAGTGGCAGACAGTTGTCTTGTTTGTTGCTTATGAAGTAAAATGCCTTCTTGGAATGTCATAGATCGCTCTGAAACCAGATGTCAGTGGGTTCTAACATCTCTCTGCCTGCAGCATTTCTCCTTTTGCTCTCTAAGGCAAACTTTGCTGGAAAGAGCCACTGAGGAAAGTAAGCATCACCCAGTGTGTTATGAAATCGTTACTTGGTGGTAAAAAGGCTGCTTGAACTCTTCTGGCAGCTTCTGCTTGAAGGTTCCTGCCTTTCTTTGGAGCAAAACCACAGTATTTTTTCCCACAGGGTTCAGCAGAATTAATATTAAACTCTTCACGAACCCATCCAAAATTATTAAAGATGGAAAACAATGTTATTATGCTGATATTTGTTGTGTATTCAAAGCACTAAGCCGTTTAATGAATGGAACCAATGGAATAGTGCAGGAGGAGGGCATTTGACAGTGCAGCTTCAGGTATTACACGAAATGCTGAAAGGCACTGGTGCCACCTGGTGATAGGATTTTAGTTGGAACTCCTAGGAACTGTACAGGAACAGGATTTCCCTCACTGATGTTCCCTTAGCAGGAGTTCTATCATCACTGTGGATGGATCTCAGGATGGCACATCCAGGGGATGTACCTGGATATGGAACCTCACGCTGGAGTTTGTTTTGGCTGCAGCTCAGCAGGGTCAGTTTTCCCCAATTCCCAGGGAGGCATTGTGAGGCAAATCTCAGAGCCAGAGGCTACTGCCATCAGATTTTGATGTCAACAGGGGTGAGAGGGCTGTGAGAACCACGAGACAGGATGCTGTACTGTTATTTTCACATCACTGTTAGCCAGGCAGAGCAGGCTGACATTTCCCTGCAAGCCTTTGCTGTTGCTCTCTGTAGATTGTATCACTACTGAGAGATCTTTAGAAGATGTGTTAATATGTTTATAATAATAATTTTACATGGCCTGACAGTTTAAATCCCGAGGGATTCCCTTTCCCTTCTCCCTGTTGTGTGGTGAGGTGCAAATAAAGCTGACTGTGCAGGCAGGGTGCAGAGAGGGCTCCTGGAGACAGAAAGAAAGTTTTCTGGAAGAGACAGCAGGCAGGTCACAGGAGAGATAAAGGACACAGGAGAGACAAAGGAACTGCTCTCAGGTTCCTTCTGCTGCTCTCAGCTCAGCAAGGACAGGGTGTAGGAAGTCAGCAGGGCTCACCTTGGTAACTTCTGTTTGTGCTGCCAGCAAGCCCAGAGGAGCCTGAGGGATGGAGCAGAGTCTGCCAGCACCAGATGCACCTCTGGGCATCCTGTACCTCAGGAAAACCTCCTGTACTTAATGAAAAACATCTTCCCTGCTGCTGTTTGGAGAATGTGCCTGCTATTCCTCACCATTCTCTCCTTCCATGTTAACAGTCAGAGCTCTGGACCAGCTTTCATCTCTCTGTCCTGAACACAGGCAGTGCCTCCATCCATCTCACCCACAGTTAACTCTGGAAACCCTTTCTTTTTCTGTACCACACAAAGGCAGAACAGCAGGCAGGATTTCATGATGCCTGTGTGGTCACACTGACATGAAGCCTGGCTCCCACCCCAGCTGAACAAAACCCAGGTTTTGGGATTTACAAGAGCCCATAGGGATGATGTGGGAAGTGTAACTAGACTGGTCAAGAGTGTCCTGCCTCCCTGTTGGAAAACAAAACCACAGCAGTCATTCTCTGCAGTGTGAGCCTTCACTCTCTCGTGAAGTGATGGGATTGACCCTGACCAAATCCTCCTATTTTACCTTCAAATGCATGCTTGGGGTCACTAATGCATGAAGTCAGGGCAAGGTGATGTCATTATTCAGCTCCACTTCTTCACACTGCACACACTGCTTCACACTGTAGGGAAAGCTGCTACAAACCTTCTCTGCCCCTCTACAGAACAAACCAGGGTAGAGCCAATGCCATGGGAGCTGGCATTTTTAACAAGCTTTCCCTTCCCTCCAAACCTCACTCGTAAGGCCTCGACTTAAACACGACTAACAATGGATATGCAGAAGAGCTCTGACTGTAGCAGGGATTAAACACCAAAACTGGTGAGATTATTAAGTTTTTCAGTGTTCTGTAGGATTTTAACGACAGAACCCGCCCTTTATGCTTTTAAACTTAAAATTTTCAGTACTTTCTAGTGGATTGTACTGAACTTAGGGACAAACATGTCTTGCTTACAAAGCAACTTTTCAACAGTCTGAAAAGATACTTTCCCAACACATTTCATGTCCCCATGGAATTCTATTTTAGTGGGAGAAAGAGGAGTTAAGAGAGTCCTTCTCTGTATTCAGGGACAAAATGAATTGGAACAGATTTTCAGATACCACCATTGAAGCTGAGACACACCAGGGGCTGAGGATGGGTCTGTGCTGCCACAGCAAATTCTACAAGGTTAATTTCTTATGCAATGACTGCTGTTCCTAGACGTACTAGAGGCAAACATTCCTACCCAAAAAACAACATGGTTTTGGCCTTGTATCAAACACGTGAATTGCTTTCACTGGTGCTGTGCAAATCCCACTACGAAGGTAATTATCAGATGGATGCAATAAGCATATTCATATCAGGAACCAAATTCAGCATTAACCTGTTGAATTATGAACATTATTCCCTTCCCAACACCAAAACAAAAAAAGAAAAAAAAAAAAGGCTTAGTTAGACAACAAGAATTGTATTGAATTCACTTCTTTTATTGCAGTGACATCCCCCTGGTACAAAGTATTAACTGCAATAATTACGTTAAAACATTAGAAAAGCATTTGTGTGGGACAGTTACAGTACAGTGTCAAATCTTACATCCTCAAACCAAGTGGGCCACGACCCACTAACGCTCAAATCTTTTAAATTATTTTTAGTTATTTTTTTAAATATGTAATGTCAGAAAAAAAAAGCATATAAAAAGAATGTATGTAAAAGGAAACCTAAATACAAGTGAACAAATAAATAATTGATTTTCACCAGCTATTACTGTCTTTCTAAACCCATACAAAGGAACCTAATCTATAAGAAGGTATGAATTGCCATGTGTAAGTGATTTAATTCTCCATGTAATTAATGATGACTGGAACATAAGTAAATTTGGCGTCAAAATCAAAGCAGGAGTTGGAGTGACTGCCACTAACTGACATCTGTTGCAGACAATTACCATTAACTGTTCAAATTTTAAGTGAGCAAACAATCTTGGAACTTGC
>VWZS01003646.1:176863-198304 GCA_013397075.1 Rhabdornis inornatus
CCATTATGCATATTTAGATATACTTTATATAATTTTATACATATATATGCATGTATACACATATACTTCATTTGGTTTCTGTGTTGTGTTACAGATCACAAGCAACGGTTTCCTGAATGGGCAAATAAACCTTTTTTAAGTAAGTGTACCTGTGCACGTTTTGTTTTTGTATTTTTTTTTTAAAAGATAGCAGCACTAAGTCCATGCCATACTGTCCATCTGCTCAAAAGAATGCTACCCACAAAACAAGGAGAAATGTGGCAATGATTCCATATGCACAATGTGACAACCTTATCCCCTACAAAACACTGTTAAAACCTGTGATATTTATGTTGNAAAACCTTTTCTGTGCATCCTTAAATGAAAGTCACTCACCCACTGGTAAACTGATCCAGTAGCATGTCCAATGCTAATATCAAAAGCTTGTGAAATGTTTTTAGGCAATCCTTTCTATCCAAAAAATATTAGGAATTTAAAAAACAGTTCACATTACTAACCTTTATACAAAGGCTCAAGTGAAATTTCTTTTGCAGGTGTTTGTAGTAGACTAAATTATGAAGTTTCCAAAATATACAATGAAAGGGCACACAAGACTGGCAGTTTCTTTATTGAACATAGAAAATGTATAAAGTAGGATGTATGGAATAGATCAAAATTGCTAGACAATCAAACCTGAGTATTATTTAATAAGACTAATAAATTCATTTTCTGACAAGTGAATGAATTGACCTAAAAACATCTCCCCTAAGAACTCAGTGGTCCGTTTAACCATTTGTTGAAAAATGCGAGAGAACTGCAGCTTTTACATTTCATACTGGATAGCACAATTCCACATAGTGTTTACTGTTTTCTGTTAGATAGCATCACATTGCTTATATTATCCCCATTCAAGCCTTAAGTCGAGTTTTGTTTCAAAAATAAGTTGAAAGTGACACTAAAATATAAGAGGCCAAGAACTAGGACAGGTCTTTTATTTTCTTCCAATTTGCATTAAGATAAAAAGCCTCAGCCAGCAAGATAAGCTTGATTTCACAGCAGAGCTAAGACTAAGAGGATACTACCCTCTGCCAAGGTAGATAAAATTAGCTGTCTTGGACAACTACCAAAGTAGTACACACTGTCAAATTTGAGGAAAGAACTCTCTCTACAAGCAGAATTAGTTTCATTTTAACTGTTACAAAACTTAGTGACAGTAACATCAGGGATTCGCTTTAGTTCAACTGACCTGCCCCAATTCTCACCTTTAAATCTAACAGATATAATAATTAAAAAAACCCAAAAAAACCAACAAACCAAAAAAACTTTTTGATGGTAGAAAACATACAGTACTAAGAACTAATAGCTCAATGGAAGACTGAAAAGCAGCATTCATTTTTATTGTAATATAGAATAGACTAAAAACTAAAGGAAGTCTGATCGAAACTCTTAGTTGAAGGCAGATTTTGACATTCTATATAAATTTACAAAATAGGATGTATGGGTGAGATTTGGTTAATTTCAGAAGGCACCTCAAGGCTAAAAGGCTTTTATAAATCTATAATCCTTTCATTGATCAAAAATACAACATTTTATTGCTGCTATTCAAATAGCAAACAAAAGCTTGTCTTGTTCTTCAGTCTAACAAGGAATCCTCCCCCATTAAGCAAGATTAAATTACAGAAAATATAGAATAAAACTGAAGATGTCACAACTTTAGAAATACAGTGACTTTCCTTGTGTGCTTTCAAGTCAGTGAAATAGTGAAAGAGTCACTTTTTGCCTTTGTGATGTTAATGAACTAGAGACCACGGCAGTCACTCTCCCCTGGGCACTGCAGTACCATTTCATCACAGCTGAGCCACAGGCAGCACTCTTAGGAATAGAAGGTGAGGACACTCTGATGATTCCCACGAACAAGAAGGATTGGTGGCAGGTCTTTAGAGAGAACTTCCAGCCAGGCCATGTACAGTGCACTGGAAACTGCCCCTTTCCGTGCCACTGGCAAGCTCCTGCAAGCCACAAGGGAAACAACTTTGAAAAACCTGGCCATGTACAAGTCAGATCATAACAAATATGACAGATGATTCTAGAAAGATCTAAATTTTAAGTCAGATTAATCTTTTAAATCTTATTTTTCCCCCCCTCAGAATTCATGAGTTGAGAGTTTGTATCTTAAAGATCACAAGTATTTACATCTATTTCCCCCTCGCTTTTGGCCTGTTAACACCATTTAATACTCACACAGCTTCATGCAGAATCCTCCTCAGCTGAGGACATTTTCCTCATCTTCAACATTTTAAAATTCAGCACTAAGAAACCTACAATCTGCCTGGTTTGTTCACACCAAAAGCAATCCCCCAAAAATCTGTGAGCAAGATAGTGACTTAATTTTTAAATGACTTTGATTTCCTCTAGAAAAGGAAATCAAAGGAAGGACTTGAGAAAGAGAGGAGTAAGTGCACACAGGAGTAAAAAGGATGTGAGAATCCTGAGCTGCACCACAAATGTGGAGGTGATCAACTAAAGCAGCATAATCAAAAGCACAACACTAAAAAACACATTTGTTTCTTCAGCAGAATAGTGGGTCCATACTTCTAATAAATAAATACAGTCAGCACTGAAATCTCGAATATTTCTATACTTCAATGCAAAGGCAAAGTCCTGTTCCTGATCTGTATTTACATTTGTATTTTGAATAACAGCTCCATATTAATTCAGGTAACAACACAAATCCAAATAATTTACTTACATGACAATTATGTTAGCTGTACTTGAATGTTCCTTCAGCAACTCGTTTAACCTAATCTGTCGGTAAGTCTGTGAATAAAATGAAACTTGTTAGGAACAGCTTTTATTTAAAAACTATTAAAAAATCTTAAAAAAAAAAGGAAAAACAAAAAGAAAAGCAGTATGACCAGCAGCTGGAATGAGTAATTAATAAAAAGCAGGTACTTCCACCTCAGTGTGGAAACTCATTATCAAAAAACCTGTGGTTGTAAGGTTAGGAAAAAAGAAACCAGCAATCTCAGAATGTGCAAGTGAGCCAAGTGCTGCCCTATTACAGGATACCATTTATTTTCTCATACAAAGGAACACCTGAGAAGAAATACTTTTGTGTCTCTATGGTGCACAATAGCTTGGGAAAGGTGTCAAACCTTTATGTGCTCCTCTGCACCACAAAGCATTTGGTTTTAGTGGAGATTTTAAAAAATAATGAAGCAACAAACATTAGCTTGGTCAAAAAAAAAAAAAGAAAAAGAAAAAGAAAAAAAGATGGTCACAAACACCTGGCTACAGACTAAATGATTCTAAACTAACTGCTGAAATACTGTAGGAAAGCAGTCTGGCCCCTGCTCATATTCAAATACAGAACTTTTTTGCTTTTGTGAACTATCTAAATGGTTTTAGATGTTACTTTTTATCTGCTATTCATAAAAACTGCTATGGAAGAAAGAGAATAACAGGAATTAACTCATTGTTATCACAACCACAAATGCAGTAGGAGAAGGAAGTTTTAACTGAAGCAACATTCTACAAAAAACAGAACCTTTGTTTTGTAAAGCTCAAGCTCATTATCTGTTATCCTCCATGGCTCATCCTCCTTCATTTTATCTGCAACTTCTTGCTCTTTATCATCCTCATGAAGTCGGAAGGGCTCTATCATTTCCTCAAAAGCTGCAATACTGGAAGGATTAAATGAACAAACATTAGAGAAGATACGAGCTTTTATTGAGACAAAAATTATTTTCATGGTATCAGGAATTGTTTTATTGCTATGTAAAAACAAACTGAAGTTTTTTCTCCCCTGACTGCTGCAGTTAGCACATGCAGACATTGTGATTCAGCAAACAACTTACCACACAATTAAAGTTTTACTCAGTTCAGAAATTTACCTTGAATTTCAGAAGTTGAACAGTACTATCCTTAAAAAAGGGACAGTAACTAGGAGCAGGTTCTTCAGAACTAACTTTGATGTTACACTAAAAACCAGCTATCAAGTCTCATGCCATTGCTGTTAGGATTCTGGCTTTCATCTTTTTACTTTGCTTCTTTTATCTCCTTCCAGTACAGTCCAGGAGCCACATTCAAATGAAAAAAACACAGATCTCTAACTCGGTCTTCCTGCTGCACTTGTAAGAATATGAATACTTGGAATTTACCAGGATGTTAGAGCAAGAACTTCAGAACAAAACTTTCTGAAGATCAAGGAGGAATTAATTTCTGCTAGAAAGAAGAATTCACATAACCATACTTTTTTCACCTACATTTCCTCCAGGAAACACTCACATTACAAACAAAACATCTTTATATTTACCCTTGGTGGTCTTTACTGTACAATGACTTCACCTCAATCAAAACAAAGAAAACAAATGTGAGCTGCTATTCTTTGGCTGTGCAAAAAGGAGATCTAATAGTAACATTATTATACAGCACAGCAACTGTTAAAAACTAATCCTCCGCTTGGTTTCCAGCTGTTGTAAATACCTAAATGGTACTTAGAAATATTTTGGATATATTGTGGGGATGTATCCATAGAGACAGAAAGAAAAATGCTCTCAGAAGAAGTAACTCATGGATCATTTCTATTAAACAAAAATAATTCCACATGATTCTCAGATCTCAATTGTGATGCATAAATGGGTGCTCCTCCAGAGTTTACACCTTTCACAGCAGCAGCCTCCTGGAAGCTGAATATCCAAGAGCTCCAGAACGCCAGAAAGACTGTTATTCTTTGTTTTAGTTGTTCAGTGTATTCTATACATGTAAAAAAATATTAAAAAGGGTATAAAAGAACTGATATTAACTTTAGCATTTAGCCAAGTTCTAAAATAACACTTCCCAATTTCCTTGGCATATTAAGGATTTCAGATAAATGCAAGCCCATATAAAAGATATTTTTACAACTTCAGCATACTTGGGAAGGCCTGAAGGGAAAAGGAGGATAATGGCAAAAGGAGGGTATTTTTAGATCATACATTCTGTTCTAAATTTGTGCTGAAAGCCATCTAGAATTAATGCTTTTTTTGAACCTGAAAGTAAGAAATATCATATACATGAGCATTTCTGTGTACACTAAAAGTCCAAGCAAGTTAAAAAGGGAGAAGCAAAAAAAAGGAAGAACCCAAATCAGGCTATTTCAAGACCAAGCTTTGTTACAGCAAACCAAGACTTTATGAGATTCAGATCATGTAAGTTTTGGTGAACATCTCTCTTCTTAAAGAAGATTGCTCCAAACAATTCAGGTACTCTTTTAAACTTCATTCTTCTGAATTTAGTATTACATCCTCAGGGCCAGAGATTCAAAAAATACAGATTTCTATATTCCTGGACATGGGAGTTATAGTTAATTAATTTCCCACATTTTTGTGAAATACTGAGTAACACAGGAACTTCTGTACCGTAAGTTATGTAGGAAAGAATGAAGTGTTCTAAATTAAAGACATCACAAAATTCAATGAGCAAGATGTGTTTTGAGACTTACTTTTCTTTCTTTGGCTTAGTATTAATATCCCCAAGGACCATAATATCTGAGAAGTCTATCCGAAATTTGCTGAGCAAAGTAGCCATCCTGCATCAGAAAAAAAGGCCTTTATACATGATCACAGTTTTAACTATTTCATAGGTTAAACAGATAGATGTTTGGTAATAAAAAATACTGGTTAAAGAAACAGAAAAAAGGCATCTTAAACGTAACAAGTACAAAAATCAAACTGACTTGGCATTTGACTAGAAATCAACAATATGCTTTGGAAAAAAAAACCCAAACAGTTTTATGGCTTTAAAATAAGAGAAGAGCTCTCTCATTAAGATAATCTCAGAAAATATTTAAAATAGTGTCAGATAACATAGTAGAAAAATTAGTCTCAGGTAAATCATCCAAAAACAATCTGTGAGAAACGAAGCCTTTTTTTGAGAAAGGCAATAGAATATGATCACACCTCCAGCAAAGAACAACTGAAATAAGGCAAGTAGGAAGAGAAAGTAATCCAATGTGTAACGTACTGTATTAGCATTTGAAATGGAATTTTTAGGGCAAACTTACGCTCTTCTGTCATGATCAATCCTGTTTATTTTTCCACCAATGAACACCCTGATCTTGCAGTCCTTCCACTTCTTCTTGGTTGTGATAAGGTAAGGAATCAACAGTGTCAAACCTGTGTTTTGAACAGAATTTGAGACAGATTAAGAAAATTGCACTTTGTTAAATAGTACAGATTTTGTATGAACTGACTGACAGGTATCTATTAACAACTAATCCAGAATTACTCCAATATCAACATCTAAAGGTTTTTGAACTACAAAGCACATTACCTCCATCATCAAAGAGCCACCAGACGTCAATATTGCTCTTGCCTTGTTTCTTCTGGAACTGAGAACTGGCATCAAGGAGTCTTTGGTCAGCCAAGTTTAAGGGAGAGCTCTTTGAATCTATAAAAAAAATACGGTGAAATTTTGGTATTGAAGTGTTTTGCTTAATCACTTCGAAAATCATCAAATGCAACTCTTAATATTTTGTGATATACCTACTTTTAAAGTTAAAATTTTTCCTTTATGCCTCCCAACCCAACTCCAAATTTAGATTGACTGGATATAAGCTTAACTGGCTGTATTTAGGGTGTCTAGAGACTCGTAACTTCAGCAGTGAAGTAATCTAGCAGGAATCTGAGAAATAAAGGATGTCTGAGGTCTTTACACAGACATTCGCCTGGAAAATTTAACTTTGCTGCAGCTTTAGGTCATGCACTCTACCTCCCTCAAATGACAGAATTTCCCTAAAAATATGTAGGTAACTGATTTCACAAGTAGAAGTCACGTCCTGAGCAACTCTTTCCTTAAATCCAGTTTTCTTTAAGCATGTGGTGAAATTAAAAGCTATTTGTGCATATTGGGCCCTTTTGCAAAAAGCACTATTTTGCATAACAAAGTTACTTGATTTACTGAGAACAAGACAATAATAGCATTTTCAGTTAGAATAATACAGATATTCTTTTTTGAACTGCAGGAAAAAACCCCTAAGCTCCTTCTCTTAATTAAAACCTCAGTCTGAGCAAGAGCCAGGAGTCTGACATTCGTCTCTGTCCTTATTTTATTAGGAATTTTTAAAATTTAGAGCACATCTGTGACTGATTTACATTAATATACTACTTTATTGCATACTGGGACTTCTTCCAAACTGCCATCTTGTGCTTCAAGATATAATCTCACTTTCCATTATAAAACACAAAAGCTTCTAGCTGCTGAAATTACAAAGAAAATGTCAAAACAGTTCAGATGAATTGCAATTAAGACAAAAAATACCTGATCAACTCAGAACAAGTATGAAATAAACGAGGAAGTGAAAACTGCTCAGTTAATTTCTCAAAATGCTCAACTGAAGGACTATTTTGCATTATTTCAAGGTGTTCACCTCACTGAGTAGCTGCACTAAGCCTTAATTTTCAGGATATTGAATTATTTCCAAATCACAGAGCAACAACTGTGACTTTGGCAGATACAGTGAATAAACTGAGAGCATTTCCGCTATCCCATCAGAGGGTATTTCCTGAACCAAACAAGGACCCAGACAGACACCTGAGACACAAAACTGGGAGAGCAGAAAGATCCTGAACACATTTCAAATGTTACTTTAAGAGAAGAGCTTTTAATTTTTTTTTATTTCAACACTTATGCACAATCCTTTCTCAGCAGCAACTTTTAGGAATTTCCAAAATGCTGCTTTTTTATCCACAGCCTAGTCCCTAAGGATGAAGCACATTCTAAAGCAGATATGAAGAAACAAAGAAACATTGCATGGTTGGTATTTTCCTCTCTGGTGCTTATTTGTAGAAAGAATTACAAAAGGAAAACTGAAATCAACAATGTGAAAGAATGATTTAACACAAAAAGATGGAAAATGCCTGCCTTTAATCAACAGTGGTTGTGTTGGAGTCTTTCCATCGTCATCCTCCTCTGGAAGGTTTTTAAAAACACAAAATAAAAAGGTTAATTTCCTTTGTGATATTAATGAACACAATACAAATGCAAATTTAAAAAGAAATTAGAAAATAAAGATGTGAAATGAAGCAGGTTTTTTTGCACAAAGAAAAGCACACAAATGCAGCCCACCAAATCCTAAGATGCACTTGTACTTCAGAAAAATTATATATACCTCCACTACCCAACTAACTATTAAGGCTTTTGCTTTGTAAGAGAAGAATAAAGTTGTTTATTGTCATGTCAAAGTATCCTGAATTATTTGTTTCTGTTAATATGCACATAATATTCTAGTCTGAGATGAACAAGCCTCCTTAAATTTAGCAGCCTTCCAAGCACTCATAATATACAGATGTGGGGCATACTCCTCAAGCAGTTTTTACTGGCTCTCAAATTCAGTAAAAAAAAAAAAAAAATACATTTTAAGTCACTGGTAAGATCTGAACTAAGTACTTAAGAGATTAGATATCAACATCTATAGAAGTGTAACACTTCTATTCCACAGATGAAAAAATCCCCTAAATAACCCCTAGGCAAAGAGAGAGAGGAACTGAGGAGGAATCAGAGAGAAAAAGAGTGAGAATTCAAGGCTCATTGCTGACTAGCAGTTACCTTTGCGTGGAGTGGGAGTTCTTTCACTGGATGATGGAGCAAAAGCTATGGAAGTGTCTGTCTCAGACTTCTTGCTGTAATCCACTTTTACTATCACATCCTTGGCGCAGGGAGACTTCTCTTGGGATGACAGCAAATCTTTGTGAAAGCAAAAGACCTATTAGAAACCACTGAATTGTTACAAATAGTATCAGAGGTGTGCGACTATACTGAGTCCGTCTGAAATTAATTACATGGTGCTGCAACTGTTACACCACAGCAAAGAGGTCAGGAGGGGGAAAAACCAACACAGAAGAACTCTGTGAACTTCTTCAGAGCACAAAGAGGCTCCTCCTCTGAGCAGAGCTGTCATTTTCTGTTATTTTTCCATGTTGTGATTGTTGATTGCATGCCCAGAGTCTAAAATCAGAGCTAGGTAACACTGTGGAACTACAGCTAGAAGACGAAAAAAGAAAAAAATCACTTGCTGAAATATTTTCTGTTTCTGCTTTTAACACCAAGAGGCAGATGAGCCTTAGGCAGGGCACAGAACAAGTGTGTCTGTCTCACTTCCAAGTGAGATTTTTTCCAGGTTTGGCTTCTGTGGAGCAGCTGTCAGAGCTGAAGCAAACTCACACAGTCCCCACTGGGTACCAAGATCCTTCTGACACCCTGGTGTTACACTCCCAGTTTACTCAGCAGTGTTGTTTCCACACTGCAGGTTCACTCCTTGCCATTTCTCACACTCCTCTGTCCACCTGCACATGGTGACAGGCTCCCTGGCTCTCTCCTAACACTAAAACATTCACCTTTTCCAGTGAAGGAACCTCCTCTTTCAGGGGGATGCCCCTCCTTGTGCCACTTCTCCTCATGGAGCAAGCCACAAACTAATTACACATTATCAAATCAGAACAGCTGCACCAAAGCTCACAGGCTTGGAATTTAACTAAAATTACACCATACCACTTAACAACACTACTCAGAAAGCATAACCAAGTCTTCTATACAGAAAATCTTCCCAAATTTGAGGCAGAATACTCAGTCCCTAAACTAATCTGTGTAGGGGTTGGCAACCCACACCAAACTCAATGGAGTTCCTGCAGAGTTCAATATTTGTTGTGATTTTCACAATTTCTGGGTCTGAGCCCCAAATACTTGATGCCAACTCGCCAGCATCACAAATTAGTTTCAGGAAAGTAGCAGATCTTCTGGAAGCAGCTGTATGCAATTTGCAAACACAAAAATGGTGAAACACAGAAAACCCAAGTTTTGCTGCTGACCATAGGTCACTATCTTACAGTTCAGACTTACTAATTTCACTGAGTTTTCGTGTACCACAACAGTGGTGTCTTGTTGATTTTTTTTTTACTGAGCTTTAGTATTTTTAAAATACAGTTTCAGCAGGAAATTAGAACAGCAAATTCACCAGATGGAACAAAGTACGTCATACCTTGGCCCTGAAGGTGAGAAATGTCCAGGCCCTCCTTGAGGCGAATGACAACTACACCATACTGAACATCAAAGGCATCACTAAACAAGGGGGACAAAAATAAAATATTTTACAACTTTTTTTTTTTCCAAATGAAAAATGCACCCTCCCTGAACAAATTCCAGTGATTAAGCACTGCTGTTGGAAGTCCCAAATAAAAAATTTGCTTTAGAGCATCAGTTTCAATTCCAAAACATTAACTGAACATTGTTTGAGGAAAAACAATATTTAGAAAGGATACCTAGTCCTCCCTCTCTCCACTATGTAAACTGAGTAAATAAAATCAACATGAACAGGTCACTCAAGTTCTGCACAGATAGTAAGATAAAAATCTGTACTTCTTGGTGTTATCTCAATCCATCAAAAAAGGGAATTGAATAGGTATTTTGATCTGAGAACTAAAGATTGCTGACATCTTCCCAAAACATCTGTGTATTAAAAACACCTAGGATTATATAATTTAATATCACATTAGCTGTAAGTTAGCTGTGATGTGCCTAGTCCCATTACATCTGATAAAGTGGCAATTCACTAACTCACTCCAGTCAAAAATAAAGAGGCAGAACTTCACTTTCTTCATTGAAAAGAGCAAAATCCCTGCATAAATTGCTGAGTAAAAGAGGAGTAAAGTTAGTAACAACCCCACCCCTAAAATATAAGACAAGAAAAAGGTGAACTTAACCATATCATACAGGTTGCATTAGTCATTAATCACCATCCTTTACATATAAATACCTCTTTTATTATGAACAACCATAAATCAGAGAACTCCCTCCCATATCATTTCCACAGAAATTTCTCAGGATTTCACTAATTAAACACTTCCCTTTAGAAGTAGTGAGATTTGATTAGAAATGTTTGAAGTATCAATGTATTCTGTAATAAGTGCAAGAAAAATTGAGGTTGATTTGTTTTGTCTATTAGTGAACATTTTAATTTATTTGTTTAATGTGTTAGATTTGTAGAGATTAGATATGTTTCTATTGTGTGCTTCAGAAACTTTTAGTTTTCCAGAAATACATTTGACCTGCAGTTATTACCTCCTGAGGTTTCTTTAGGGATGTGGAGAACCACATGACTTGCTGACCTTGACAGATCTTCCTGCAAAAGCCATCCCAAAATAAAATAGGAAAAAAAGAAAAACTAACCAACGTGTTTCCTTATTTTTCCACTGTATTTGGTGCCCCTGCTTTTCTCTTAAAGACCTGGGTGAGATGACTTTTTTTTGTCCTTTTCTAATATCTGCCTCTATAGCCTAAAGCCCCATCCTCTCTCTCTTTTAAAAGCACAGAAAATGAGAAATATAAAGCACAAAGGAAGTGGGTTAACCAACACTTAAGCTGCTTTTTTTTTTCACCTTGTTTGGGCAGCAACACAAATTACTCTATCAAATTTTTCAGCCACAACTGGTCTGCCTTTCAGTATTGTCATGTTACTCTGGGATTTCCTTTTTCTCCTTCCTGTACTAGCCTGGGTGTCAGTGCTGTGTATCCGGTGAGTAAAGTATTTCTCCTCCTTTTCAGACAGTAGCTCTCAAACCTCAGACCTCTGCCACAACTCTTTTTAGATACAGAAATTATGGAGATTTCTAATCTGCTTAAACTGTAAAGACTTGCTTATTAATTTCTGTATCAGAAAAAACCCAAGGTACTGAAGACTGCTGGATGGAAAATCCAGATCCACTTGAAAGAGACTTCATATAACTAAGATCTTTCTTACTACCAAGCATACTGAAATGGAACATAGCAGCTAAAACTTTGTACTTTCTACTTACTGGAATAAATTGATATAGGTTTCAACATCTCTCATATCACCTTGTCTCCAGTTTTTCTTAAATCCAACAACAAGGGTGTTAGGTCTCATTCTACCCAAACCAGCAGCCTAAGAAGAACAAGAAGGATTTTATAAAAAAACATGTTACTGAACTAAAGGCTCTGTTTTCTGCTTAAGAGAATAATAAAGTACTTTTCATCAAGGCTTTTAAGATAATTTTGCAAAAGGAACATATTTCAAAGTATAAAGCCCCTTCTGATTTTGATGTGCATCTTGAGCACTTTAACTTCTATTTTACAAATACCTGCATTAAGTATTGTCCCCCATCCCTCAAGTCCTCTGCATGCACTGGTGCATAGAAAGCTTTCATCTTGTTTTTAATTAGCCATCGCTGATATTTAGCCAAATCAGTTGACAGTTCCTTCATGGCTTGCCTCCGAGGACCCTTTCAAAAAAAGGAAATAGTAAGAGGGGAGGGAACAAGAATTAGGAATATGAGTAATGGGAGTAAAGAAGCCCCTCCCAATTTTTTAGTGCCACTGCTAGAAACTAATTCAAACTCAGAGCCTCAAAACATGCTTGCACACTATCAAAACCACCCCAAACCACAAAATACCAGGCATTATCAGCACCAAAAACTGAAAAATTTTCACCATTTTTAGGAAGAGGGTTGCTCAAACTTTAGCAATCTTGTTCCTGCAGAGCACAACCCTCTTCCCCAGGGGGTGGCACAAGCTTGTCCTCCAAAGCATTAACATTTTTAAAAGAAAAGGGCTTTGCAAAGAAATATACACAGATGCAGGATGACTTAATATTACACTTTATGAGAGTATTTGTATCCTGCAGTCAAAGTCATCTCCTCTTTAAATAATTCCTTTATGTTACTTCTCTTGGAGTGAATCTTTTGTGCTCCTTCTAGACATCAAAATGCAGAACACAGGACGAGGTGTTATCAGGAACACAGAAGCCCAGTTTTTGTAGGACACAGACTCGACCAAATAGTCAAAGCTACTGAAGAATGAGGCAGTGCCACCCTTCCTGTAAGAAAGTCATTTTAAATAGGGAAAGGATATGCTCCCAAAAAATCTTCAGAGTTGCCTTCCTAGGAGAAGGATGACACCACCTTATTCTTTTCTGTATAGCCCTATTTTTAAAGGCAGTGATTACATCTGTGATATCTTACCTTAGTTTGTCCTTTGATATTCACTGAAATATTAAGTTTATATAGACAGAAAGTAAAAACTTCTTAAGAAAGTATCTGTGTGTGGGTTGCATTAACTTGATTTGCTTAAGAACTCTACAAGGGAATCAGTTTCCCAATATTCACTTCAATTAGAAGTAAAAAGTCCTTCAGCATTTAAGGATCAAATTATCAAAGGTACTGATTTTTTTCAAATTTTCCCCTGTAGTACGCCTAACTGGAATAGTGATGACCCATACATTAAAAAGTGCACAAAGAGATTTACTGGTAAGTTTTGCTAATGTCTAATGATGCTTTCACTTAAAAAAATACAAAACAAATAATCGAACCAAAACTTACACATGAGCCAGAAACAAAATCAAACTGGTTAAAAAAAACCAAACCAAACCCCAAAGCAGAGAGAAGAAAAACACCAACAAGGTAACTTTAAAATGTAAAGACAGAATAAACTTACCATATGTACATGGCCACAGATCATCAAGCCCACATTCTTGGTGAAAGCATGGACAAGGTGAAGCAAAGCTGGACGTGCATTTGGAGCACCTGTCATAATTAAGCACTGAGGTCTAGAATTATGAGGAGAAAAAAGAAGATTGGAATTGGAATAAATCTGGAGTTCTGGGGCTTTTTTATTAACAAAAAAGTTTTTTTCCAAATATTAGCCATAACAACATATTCATTGCTGCAAGTGTAATAAACTCATCCACTTTTATAAGACTATGTAAAATTAAGAAAAGACCAGTTGTTACCTAACTGTCAGCAGATCTATGACTAATTCCTTAAAAATTCAGTAATCCCATTAAATCTGAAAATCTACACATTTAAAAAGTTCAAGAACAGATTTTAGACAAGACTAGGGCAGAAGGATTAAGCTTTTCTTCCCCACTGGTAAATCATATCCCTTGCATTTTGTAGCTTAGATTTTTCCGTGTCCAGCAGAAAACTGGAATCATATGCTCATTTTTACATTACTTTCCTTTAGAAGGCAGAGGAGTCAACCTAGTGCAAGTAAGTCAAAGGCAACTTTAAAATCAATTTTAAAAGAGGAAGTGTCAAAACTTCAGAACTCGTTACAGGTGATCATTTTTCATAATCATCATAATTAATACATAATATCATACGAAATCTTCTAAAGTAATCTCTCTCAATCTCTTTAACTGCTTCATTTAATTTTCATGGATGCTTTGTTGAAAACATTGTTGCTGCCAGGTTCTCCATAATCCCAGTAGATGGCACCTGTACTAAGAACCCCACTCAATCTGTAATTCCATTTACTTGGATAAATCAGAGATGTACTTATCCACGGACTTAATGGAAATCTTGACAGCAAACCTCATGACAGCAGCCTAGTGAACACAGAATTCCCTGTTTTTAAGTGTCACCTGAAGTTTTTCACGTGATCTTCCACTCCTGCGAGTCGAATGGAATGCTGCAGTGCATTCAGGTAAGTCAAGGCTTGAGTTGAGGATCCCCAGTTCACATCTGTTGGAAGATTTGAGGTTCCAATGTGTTATTTGCAGTTGTCCATTGTAAAACTACATGATCACAAAATGAATGCTGAATACTGACTAAACCCACAGATTTAAACTACACCTTGTTGCATTTTATACAATGCCAGTCAACAAATCCTACATCTTAACAGGCAATTATATTTAAAGATAACATTTCTGTAGAAGTCTTAGCAAAAAAAGTTAGAAGAAGGGAGTAGCTGACTTCTTTATCTCCACATTTCAAAGACCACAACAACTTCAAAGTCAAAAGAATACCACTTTAGGAAAAAATACTTTGCTGAGTTATTTTATACCACAGCAAAGAAAAAACTGAATCTCAAAACATTGCCTAAACAAAGTCAGATACCTGCAGTGGAAAACTGCTAGATTAAGCAGATCCTTTAAGCAGATTATTATTTTTATGAGGAAAAGGAAGATCCCACTATCATCTTTTTGCTCCAATACTTGATAGCCACAACGAATTTAACATTTTCCACGCACTTTTTCCTCCAATTCTCATTTAGACATTTATGCCTAAGTGGTATCTTCATAATCTGGGAGCAGGGGGAAACTGTGACTGTGCAGGAAAAATTCAATTTAATTACAACTAAAAAGCCTAAAACAGAAATTTAATCTAGTGGTCCAAACAGAAAGAAGTTGCTGGGATTTTTCCCTGCCAAGCCCATCACTTTTTTCCCTTCTTTCCCCCCTCCACAACCAAAAAAATTCCCTATACATACCTGGCTTCTTGTAAGTGACATAGATGTAAAGCCCAAGGACTATGACATAGGTTAGAAGTGCTGCCCACCAATTAATGACAAACATTACAATGCAGCACAGAATAGCTCCAATAAGAGAAATCCACATATTGTAGTACTTGAAAGCAGGGCGCCAGCCTAGTCAAAATAAAGTTTTAGAGGGTAGAAAAAAGAAGGGGAAAAATTAATTGAAACAACACTGCAAGAGAAGGAAGGCACTGCACTTTTCCCCCCTTCCTGGTATTCTGCATCCATTACATGTGAACATCTGAGTTTCAGTAATGTACAAAATGCAGACTGGCACATTTATGCATTCCATTTTCCAGCACCTTTCAAAGGAATTTGCATCGTTCTCACACAAGTAAGTAAATGCTCCTAATTTTGCCCCCAGTGAGGATGCCTGTGCCAGTATGTCTATGGCATCAGGCTCCAAGAACTTTTGGCAATAGCTTTTTCTTTCAAAGGTAGTGAAGCATAAATCATCATCTCATACCTCAGTTTCTTACACACTACTGGTTTTAGTTGTGCATTTTTACTGTTTTCACATGGAAAATTCTCACTACATGAAAAACAAAAGGACAGGTATGTCCAAACAGAACTTGTGTACATCAAAGTACTGGACTGCCAGTGTTTTACATTATTTGCCACAAGTTTATCCAAAATCAGATATACACATGCACACCTCCACGAACACATACAAGATTAACAAGTGCATTAAATATAGAATTATTACAGTGAGAACTGTTGTGCAAACCGTTATACCCACCCTTTGAGAAGAAAAAAAAAAAATAAACCTACCAGTTCAGTAACTTAAGAAGCTTTTAAGGGAGTTATTCTAGTACACTGCACGTGGACTGGGTATAATGTACATCTGCTCAGCAAGCACCAGGTTTTGGCCTATCCCTGTAGCTTAACCAAACTCCCACACTAAAGACTATAAAAATCTGGCAATACCACCAGCAATTCCCGTTTCTCCAGGACTGGAAGATGATACACATTAACAAACTGAAGACAACATAAGGGTAGTTAGCCAGCACCAGCCACTGACAAGGAAGCTTTCTTCCCGAGTTTCTGAATAAATTCTGAATTATCTTGTGTTCCCTCAGCAAAGATGACAAAATTAGTAGCCCTCAAACCCTACTGGATCAAAATTTCAGAAGACCCATGAATACAACATATTAAGCTTTTAATGTCACAAGAATCAAGTACTAATTTAATAATTAAATCAAACATCAATTTATCTTAAAACCTTTAAAATTGCATTTATGCATAAAGAAATTGCAAGGCTAAACTCCCACCCCTAAAATGTAGTTCCTACCTGGAGATTTTGCAAGAGAAGCATGGAATACAGAGAAGTTAATCAAGGCATATGAGGCCAAGAAGAAATTAGAAATAATTGGAGCAATGACATTCAGTTCGGCTGTAAAACGGAAAAAAAAAAAAAAAAAGCAAGCTGTTATCAAAGGTATCATCCAATGACTTCACAGATTACAGAGTAAAAATTCTGCTACAAGGAATCTTATTTTCTGATATACTCTGAGGAAATGCAGCTTACCCTTTTTGCTGACAGAGATTTACGTCAATGATCTCCTATTAACCAAGTTATCTTTTAATAGTTAGGAAATGTAGCTTTCAGTTTCAAAAATATAAGCACTGCCAAGTGTTCTAGATGCACCCTGGAAGCACTACATACTTTCTCAAGATCATTAATTGAGAAAATTTCATTCCTAGCAGGGCTTGCATCAAACAGTGCACTAATACACCGGAAGAATGCCAGAACATTTTAATATTATAGACAAAACACCATCACAACAACGATGCATGCTAACATCCCCATCAGTGAGAAGGAAAAACCTGATGCTCTCTCCTTTCATCATGGCAGCATGGCACAAAACACCTGTATGTGTACTCTCACCATCATTTAAAAATAAAAAAGTGATCAAAATGCACAATGTGCCATCCTAGTCTGCAAATTTCTAGTTGCAATCAAGCATCCGGCCAGCATGGGTAGCTCTGCCTCAAGCAGATGAGGAAGAAAGAGGACAGAGCAAATCAGGAAAAGAAGTTTAAAGCACTGGCACATAGATGGACACAGCACAATTAGTTTGCCACCTACAGGGAACATATGTAATTAATTATATCTAGACAACCTTCAGCAACAGCAGTGTCAGCAGTACCTCTACCACTTGCAACTTCACAGAAAAGCATATTTTAAATAATATTGCTCATGCAAGTTTGTATTTTACTGAAGCTGTCTTTATCAAACATCTGAAACAAACTTTCAGATTTGCAAGACGTTAACACTGCCTCAAGCGAAGGATGTATTTCTATTGACCGATAGCACCTAAAGACAGATACCTATGGTTAAAGAGAGAAGTACAGCTAAAAGTTACTGCAGTTCTTGAGATAGTAGTATCTAGAAGATAGGAGAAAATAAGCCTCAAAATACCCAGATTTAGAATGCTGGCTTAGAATTAAGCTATGCATTACCATCTCTAGGACCTGTCATCAACATGCTTTCTAACGGACAAAAAGGGATTGAGATTTACTGAAATTTCAAACTAACCTATTAGTATGAATCCAAGAGCAATTAAAAACGTTAGAATATATCCTCTCAGTGGTTCATTGTTCTTCCCATAGCCCTTAGCAAACATCTGAAATCCTGGATAAATGCTGTCCTTGCACAAAGCCTAAGGGGAAAAAAAAAAAAAATCCAAAAAATCAAGAGTCAACACGTATTTTGCTCATGCCATCTTCCATTGCATACTATCTTTCTGAACACTTCCTGATAGTTTATAGCCATCATGGACTAATTTTATTCTCAACTGTCTTTGCATCTTGACATTTTGCATTTCCACTATTCTATCTTTCAGTAATATCCACCTGCAAGAAGCAGCTTTGCTCTTCTGTAAGTAACGGCCTATTTTACTTCACTACGGTCTTACAATCACAAAATGCCTTTTTTTACAGACTGTATTTTCTCAGGAAGTGGAAAGTTTGCCCAATATACACACTAGTTCTCTGCATCAACAGAACTGACTTCCCACTGAGCTTTTTTTAACCCAATTGAAGACACAGATGGAGATTCAATAGTTAAAAAGAAGGTAAAGCAAGACACACTCAGGAACCTCAAGAAACAGTAACAAACTGTTCTCCCGTGCTAAACAACAGGTAAGTATTATAACAATCTACTGATGCTATCTGATATGGATTGTGACTGGCAGTATGTCAGAGCCCCCTTCCAAAATTCATGACTCAAAACTAATTATTCTTCAAAATATTACCATTTTCTTCCCTTACTTACCTGGAAGATCTTAGGGGCACTCACAAGAGATGCTAATGCAGATGACAGGGTGGCTGAGAAAATACCTGCAGAAATCAGTGGTGCAAATCCTGATACCATGCTCATGACCTGAAAAACAAATTAATTTTTAAAAAATATGTGAAAAAGCACAATTGGATGGCACCATTAATGACACAAACGGAAAAAAAAAATACCACACACTTTTCACTTAAAAGCTGTCTGACTATCATGCATTCATATAAATGAATGAACTAGAGACAGATCAGGGAATACAAATGCATCCTGATTTCAGGACAAGAGATGGTGGCTTTTCACACAATGTAGCTATAATTTGAAGCTCAAATTATCAAGGGCAAAAGTCTTCATGGGCTCATAAGAAGATTAGAAGGAAGTAATGGAAGTAAAATACTTTGCAATGTGTTACCTATTTCAACTAACCTATTGCTGACTAACATGGTCTCAGAAAGCCCAAGTGATAAAACAAGTGAAACTGGGGAACATCTTGGGAAAGTTCATTGTCTCTTCTCAGAATCTCCACCATTCTAAGTCAGGATTTTTTTTTTCCCCAATCAAAACCACAAGGTCAAGACAAACTTGCTTCCTATCTCCCCAAGATGAAATCCCAGCACATCTCTAATCTCAGTAACAGAAGTCAAATATGCAATCCTTGGTAAGCTCGATGAGTAATGAGCTGGTACCTTCCAGTACCTCAAGGGCCCTTAAAAAACAGAGGGAGCTTATAAAAAGTGAATGCCACCCCTGTCCATGGCATGTGGATTGGAAAACCATCATCTTTTAAGGTCCCTTTCTGTAGGAGTGTGTGCTGGGCTTTGTACTATTAATTAGGGGTTTGTTATTAGTTTTGTTTGTTTTTATTTGGAGTTAGGATTATTAGAAAGGTGATTGAGACAGTCTTTTGTGTTTGGACCTGGATGTTTATTATAGTTTATTAAAGAATTACAGAAAGTTGACTAGTATTTTTAGCTTTTTGCTAGAAGCAGGAAAAAATGGCTATAGTTGAGCTTGCTTTAAGGCTTTTTAAAGCTAAACAAACTAATAGAAGTTTAACACTTATTTATTTTTTTGATTTAATAATAGATTTTAATGACTTTTAGACTGACTTTTGACTGACTAATCTAAAGGTTACTACTTAAGTTTTGTGAAGAAGAATGAAGAGAAAATGAATAAGAAGACACTACTTAAAATTTTTTACTTTGTTTTTTAATTACTACTATATTGTAAAAGCTTTAAATTTAAAACTCATCACTTAGTGAAAATACACACATTTAACTCACTATACATTTGTGATTTTTAACTTATTATTCATATTTATTCAAGTTTTTTTTAAGGCTTTAGGTTTAGGGGAGTGTTTTCTAGGGCGTCTGTGCTTGGAAGCACAGAAAGTTTAAAAACTCTAGTTTTTTGAGATCCAACACCTTTCAACCTAAACTACTCCAGCACTGCACTATTCTACTGATTATTTCTGTACCATAGTTATATCCAGCTTTGCATCTGTCATGCGAATTAAGATACACAACTGTGTAATTAAAAAACATACATGGTTTAATAGAATACCTGTCTTTATGGAAGGAAAGTTAAAGTTGTTTTAAGACAGCCAGTGCTGAAGAACTTCAGTCAACAGACCAAACCCAGCAGGATGCTTTTTAAGCACAATGTGGTTCTGCATCATTTGTACTGCTTACTTGACTTTTTCACCCTGGCAATCTCATTTAAATTACCAGGAGAATGACTGAAGGAAGGCAAGAAAAAACATGCAGAAGTCTCCTGTTCTATAGTTATTGTCACCTGAAATTGTAAAATCTTGCTGTCTAAATAAATCTGACTATGTCAGACATTCTCAGACATAATGTATAGATGACTGATGATGTTTTGTTCACTAGGGCTAAATTCATGGTAAAATTTAGTGGATTTCTCCAGACCAGACTGACAAAGACTGCTGGGCCTCTCAGTCAGCTGGATCTGTGCATTACATCAGGTTTCACTGGTCAGTTCAAAGGCATGCCTTGCTTGAAAAGAGAAATGTAATAAATTGAGGTTGCAGAAAAGTAAAGTATCTGTCAGAGTAGTGTAACAAATGAAGGAGAGAATTTCCTGAAGCCTACTTGCAAGTTTATAACAAACAAACAAACAAAAAAAACCCACAAAAACCCAACAACAGCAAACACAAATGAAAAAACAACAACAACAAAAAAAACCCCAAAAAACAAAAAAAAACCAACCCAAAATAACAACAACAAAAAACCAAACAAAAAAAAAAAGCATGCCAGGCCTATAATCATAGTGGAGTAAAACTAACAATACATCTATTAAGCGATCTCTCCTACGCCCTAGTTTAATTTAATATTACAGAAGAAGCTACAGTTTTAAATGGCAGTTTCTAATAACCCTACATTATGTTACAGAGTAAAACTTTAGGGTGTAAATGCTTTACTACTATTGCAGAAAAACTTTTGCTATAGCAGCATAATTTACAAGTGCAGAATAATTTTTATAGAAGCAGTATGTTAATTTCTTTCCCCTGCAAGGATGGCTTAATCAATCTTCCTTCATTATAGAGGGAATCTGTAGAAGTCTCCATCACTTTTCTTCCCACATGTAAAACGTTTTTATTTTGATACCTTCACTTTACTACACCGCCTCACATTTTACATTATCTTTCTAGGTTCTGTCCAATGCCTGCAATTATTGACACTCTCTATTTTTGACTATTACACTGTTTTTATAAATTTGAGAGATATCCCAGCAAAGCCTATGTAATTAACATCTGGCATTTTAAAAGGTTCCCCCTTTTAAAATGCATCTAGCAAGTTGTGCCTTAGGTTAAGAGACTTTAGGAAGCTTCTCTAAGCTAGGAGAATACA
>VWZS01003646.1:198353-212595 GCA_013397075.1 Rhabdornis inornatus
GCTGTGGTGTTAACCCCCCCTCCCACCCTCCCTCCCCAACACAACACAGACCTCCTCACCATGAACCAAGGAGCCCACAAAGGCAGCTACCCACGGCACTGAAATTTTCATGCCTGCAAAATCATTCAAAATAGGGCAGAATGGCCTGTAGCCACTGGTGTGTTGACACAGACATACAATTCTTGCTGATAAGGGCCTCATTATGTTTGCCTGGCATTTATAGTTAAGGCAGTTTCCTAAATTTTGAACAATTGGGATCATGAAATACTGTTTTTTGACTATTTCATTTCTTGGTCCAGCACCCTGAAGCAAAACAAAAACGCTATATTAAAACAACTGAGTTTCATGCTACTTCCAACTTTCATCCAAAGTTGAAAAAAAAAAAAAAAAAATCTGCATTTTAATCACCTAAAGCTATAACTTTTTGTTGGGAAGCTCTAGGCTGAGGCTATAGAGCCCAGAGCAAATTTTTGAAAATACTCTACTACCAGGTGACAGCCTGGGCACAGAATGACCACTGACACTGAACAGAAATATCAGAAGCCTGTGAGGACCTGTAATTCACTGACTGTAACAGAAACTAAAGATGGTCTTCCTAGGAAGGTCTGACTAAGCCTGTCTCACCTACTGTCCTCACAGAGTTTCTCACTCACTATTTCCGCACCCAAACCCTGAGCTGCCCCAGCAGAACTTCAGATCAATTCTTTGCCAGAAGAACTGAGCACTGCACAAAGTGTCCTGAACTGATAAAGTTACTACACAGAACTCAAACTGGCACTTTCTGCCCCAGAACCTGCCTGTTTACAAGCTGGAAGAGAAATACAACAATCTTCCCTCACCTTAGGGATTAATTTTAGTGTGTGCAGCTATTTATTCTCAGTTTTTGCCATACAGAAAAGAGATGTAAGTTTGAGCCTGAAAGGTGCACAAGCTTGGACAGCCCCATTCCCACACACACCATGCTCTGCATATGAAAAGAAGTATGTCTCCTTACACCTAACAATCAGAGATACTAAGTTGTGAGCAGTTCAGTTACAAAATGGACAAGTTTCTCATTAGATAAACAGCCTCTCACACATTTTCCTTCTGACACCTTTTGAGAAGACAGAATCAGACTGTTCTCAGAGATGCACAGCAAAAGCTGGGAGGGTGAGAGAAAAAACAGCAAGGGAGTCCCACAGGGTATCAGAAAAATGAAATTTCACAGAGGTGGTTTTCAAAACTACCACAAAGCAGGGCGGTGTGAGGGGTGCTGCATTCTCTGTGCTGCCTCTGGCCTTAAAAGTGATTTTTTTTTCATTGACACCAACTCTTTTTTTCCACAGAAAGAAGCAAGAACAATTTGGGAGGCAGAAATACTCTGTATAAAAATAACCTTTATGTTAAGAACCTTACAAAAGTCATGACTTAAAGACACAATCAGAGAAAAACAGTTATAGGCTATTCATAGCTGTGCACCTGACAATTATGTTGGCTCTTTTGAGTTTAAAACAAACAATAGAAATCATTAGATTTTGCGATTTTGTCAATCCCACAAGAGCAAATTCTGACTTTCTCTGAACAAGAACAAAGTTGGTGCCACACAACATACTCACATTATTCCATTACAACAATTTTATCAGTGGATTTCAGCTCAATCTCTAGCCAATTTTTTGTACATCTGTTAGGAAAACTTCGGGCAAAAATGGGACTACCACAGACCAAGCTGGAATCAGAGGGCGGTAAGTTCATTTTCCTTGGATTTTTTTCAAACTCTTACCAGTAGTTCATGAACAACTCAGTTGACTGTTGTGAAAGACTATGAATCCCTTCACTTGTAGAGGACTTTTAAATACTCTAACATCATGTTTAATGAAAATTCATTACCTTACTACCATTAAAGAAGATGCTGTCACAAATATGTAAAACAGTCTTTAAAAAACTGTGTACTTTCTAAAAAACTTAAAAATTTAGCAAACAAATTACTGACACAGGCTACCTATGATTACTCAGCACCACTACTGAAAAATGAGTACATCTACCCCCACCAGTGAATGATGACATTCAGGTTCCTAAAGAAAGCTGCACCACCTAAATCCAAGCAATTTACTCAGAAAAGGAGTAAATATTTATACCACCTGCATGTAAACACCTAAGTTTTCAACATGTATACATTCTTTTGCACACCAGCTAGAGTGTACCACACACCTAATCCAGATAAAACTTGTAATTATGGAGGTGAGTATATTTAGCCTATGACTTTTCCTAATAAGAAACTAAAAAAACCCAAGCCAACAAATCCAAGGAAAAACCAGACAAAATCTGCCAAAACAACAACAACCCAAAAAAACCTAACAAAAAAACCCCTCCAACTAAAAACCCCCAAAACAACAACAAAAAACCAAAAAAAACCCAAAAAACCCCCCAAAACCCCAAAACCCACACAGCCCCCACAAAGACCATACAACAAACAAAAAACCAACAATACCCCATTAAAAAATCACCCAAAAAACAAACAACAACAACAAAAAACATTAAAAAAATCAACAAACAAACAAACCACCAAACCAGCCAAAAAAAAAAAAAAAACCAAACACATAGCCCAATTATACAGATTAAGGAGGAAGTTTTATACCTGAAAATTGTTCAACAGCCCATAGTGACACCCTGCCCCTTCCTCAGAGTGACAGGATGAGAAGTCATAGTTTAGTTGGCAGGCGGCAGCAGTGCAATTTGTCAGCTTGTTGACAATGGTGTCATTAACATTCCCTGTGGCATCTCTAACTACACAGGAACCTGCAATTGACACAGCAATAAAAAAAAGCATTAACAAACTGAACCTGAATTTAAGGATCTGTGTTAATTCCTTTTTACGTAACCATAATCTCATAGAGCAACATTAAAATATAGCATTTAGTTTTTTAACACACTAAAGCACTAAGCCTATCTTCACTACGAACAAATACAAACAAAACAACTGCTCCCTTGGCTGAAACCATCTTTAATTTTTTAATATATCTGACTGTAGGAAGAAATAGAAAGTTTTAGCAGAGAGGAAAACCACGTCAGTAGACTTGCAGAAGTGCACAATTTTAGCTTATAATACTACTCCTCTGAAGTGTGGGTTTTCAAATAGCTCCTGAATTGAAGTCAGTATGGTACAACATCACTTGATTTGACAGGACAGGCACAGGATGCCCAGAGCAGCTGTGGCTGCCCCTGGATCCCTGGCAGTGCCCAAGGCCAGGTTGGACATTGGGGTTGGAGCAGCCTGTGGAAGGTGTCCCTGCCCACGGCAGGCATGGGAATGGATGGGCTTTAAGGTCCCTTCCAACCCAAACCATTTTATAGCTTTATGACTTTATACTTTCTCTTTTGGTCAATTTTTCTAGAGGAGTGCAGATTTGTTTTGTATATATAGATGTTTGCAGACAGGTATATATTGTGCTGCAGTTGTTTTCTTTCCAGTTGCTATGACTCATCCATTAAAAAAATTAAATTTCACAAAAGCCTGTTGCAAGCCATTTCCTGATGTTTAAATAAGCCATCTCCTATGTGACCATGGTATTTTTCAGTTGGTTTCTTGGTGAGAAACAGACACAGAATACCATTTTTTCCACATTTTTTTATACTCGTCACCTTAACTACTGTCTTTAGTTCACCTATGATTACTTTTTATTCTGCTGGTCAAGAAAATGGAGAAAACGCATTTCAGCATGCAAGTATTAAGGAAAACTAAAGAGTACTAAAAGACCATTAAGTCTTCTATTTCAAGGGATCTGCGACTTATATATGACAAAAAGTAGATCAGACTAAGTATTATTTAACATTCTGTGGTCTAACAGTAGAGGTAATCAAACTGCTTGAACACCAGGAAATACTTCCAGAGACTGGAATTAAACAAGGAGTGGGGAAAAGTCTAAAGAGTCAATAATACTTCTTTAACCTTTTAGGAACCTCAATGACAAGAACTGCCCTGCAACAGAACCCCCTGACAGCTAAGGACCTGAATTAATTACTTGCAAAGTAAGGAAGAAGGCAGAGATCTGCTGCAAGTTTAAGTTTATTCAGTAATATTCCTAGGCATCTTTGTCTGTTGTCTCTCTTCCATGGGGAAAATGAATTCCTAATTACCTATACCATATTTAAATTGTTGTGAGCTATCAGAAGTTAATTAACAGCCCACTGCAACACCTGGTCCCAGTAGGTGGACATTAATTAATCCTTCCACTCCTCGCTTCTTTTTTTAGTTACTTATTATGCCTAATTGGTTAAATTACAGTAAAACTTTCCTACACTAAACACCTGTCTTATACTTTTCTTGTGAGTATGTGGAGGAGCTGAGGTTTATTTATTGTTTTTGTGTTTAACTGGGATTAAAAGCTCTGTAAGAGGAAAATGTTTCTCCTTCTTCACTACTCAAGTATTTGCCCCAGCCACTCAAACAGTATATAACGGATTTGACAACACACTTCTCAGCTGAACTATTTTAACATTTTGTTGGTGACATTGCAGTGGCAGGCCTATTATACCGAACAGCTCATTAAATACCTACAGTGCACCATCACAGCCCTCCTCTTCTTCATTTTGTCAAAGTTCAAACTCAGCTGGTTTGGCAGGACTTTCAGACATGGAATCAAAATATGGCAGAAGGAGACATGGCAGTAGGGACAAACTTAATGTGGGCCTTACTGTGAGAGGATGCAGAACAGAAGCCAGCCAGGCAGCCTCTGTTCTCAGCAGAAGACACTTCAATAAAAGTAATAAGTGTTACTTTCTGTGACACTCATTCATAAAAGTTTCATTTATTTATATGATTCTGGCAGCATTTTCCCTAGAAGTCTTTATGTCTTCCCTCCTGTGAAAACAAAATTTCACCTTTTCACAGGCATTTCTAAGCACGTTCCTGTCAAAGCCAAATAGAGCTTTGCCACGCTTTAAGCATGAGAATGTTTACAGCCATCTCTATCAAGTTATCTCCTTAATACATGAATTCCAGAGGTCCTACAGCCCTTCAGACTGCAGTTCAGAGTGTTTAATTTTACTAGCGCTGTAAACACCTACAGTTTGGCTATTGTCAATTAGTTTTACTTTCATAACTACAGGAAGCAGCTACAGGAAGCAGGTCTTAATGCTACTCAACTCCGGCTTTTTTTTTGTTAGAGCTTCCCTTGTTTATAAAGAGATAAATGCAGTTCCTTGAAATGTATCTTCTAAGATTTTTGATGCAAATCGGCCTGTGAAATCTGCCTCCTCGTGCCACCTGCATGTCTGCATTAGTCCTTTGCTAAATTATGAAACTGCATACCTACATTGCAGTTATTTTTGAAATAGCTGCCTAGCTCTAGCAGCAGGATCAGTAATTTTCCTTTTTTCAGCCTTTCTACTCAGTTTAGCCTTCTTACTACAGAGCACACAAATAGTGAGTTAAGTTCAGAACATCTTCCTCTTCAGGTATGACTATTCTGCAACATTTACTAGCCCCTTCAAATCTTTAGTGACTTGCTCACCACACCTCTGGGGAAGGAACAGAAGTATTTGTATTTGTCCAATATTCCTATTCCAATGCCTCAAAAGGAGCTAAATTTAACTCAATCTCCAACTCCTGCTGCCTTTTTCTAACTAGCAGAATTCAAAGCATAAGTCAGTACATGGCAGAACATTTCTGATGAATCAAACAATTTCACGTCCAATTGGTTTTGCAAACTCCTTCTTTCGTCAATTTTTCATGTTTGGAAGCTGATCAAAGTATTCCACTAATAAGCGAGCATTAACAATAATTTTAGTCTTGTGTGGGTTGAGGTTCCAAAGGATTCAAATCTGGTAGCAAGAGGTCTATGCAGTCAAACTAATTAGGAAATGAGTGTAGCTCATTATGCTGCATAAAGCACAATCACTACAGAGCAACTATTTGGCAGAGCTACACTCCCACGTTAGCCAACAGAGGCAGACTAGCAAGATTAGTATCTTTGGAAAGGAAGTATCATTAGTGGTAAGATCAATGGCACTCTTATAAACGAGAATTTCATTCAAAAGGCACCACAGCTTATTATAAAACAAGGTCTTGCATATAAAAAAATTTACTATTGCTGTCAGAAACTAGTTTATGTGACATGTGTAAAAAACATTCCCAAACATAGGCAAGAAATGCACATGATTCAATCACAATCCTGTAATCTTAAGGTTACTAGAATTATTTTATGCGTCGGAAAAATGTAGTTAACCACTGGTGCTCTACAGCAAAACTGGTACTTCTACAGAGGATTTCAAACAACTGTGGGATGGGAAAGACTGGGAAGAAAAGACTCAGATCAGTCTGTGATCATTTCTCCTCTTTACACAAGACCATAACACCTCCAAAAGTGGGCTGATGAGAACTGAAGGCCTTTCTTGGTCTCCTCCCTCAACTGGGGAATTATTGCTCAAACATCCTCCCCACAGTGTTGTCTGATCATCCCACAGTTCACTGCTGTAAGTGGCCGATTACCATAATCCTCAAAACAATACAGGTGTTTTTCCAGTGGATATTTCCTGAAGAAATGGTTTTCTAATCCAGGGATTATCCCACTGTTAAACTGGAAATCCTTCAATGTGAATAACTGCAACAAATGAGGAAACACTGACAGAAGTCTTTTGTCATCCTCAGTCTGAAGCAGTCACTTTTCTTAGAACAGCCTCAGTCATTTATAGAATTATAAAACCAGCTGAAAACTGAATCTCCCAACAGTAAAAACCAAAAAACTTTGGCTATTACTTTCCCATGCAGGAAAGTCAATTACATAATGACTTTACGTAACAAATTACATAAAACCGTATCAAAACACACCCTCAGAACGAATGTGAAAGGACAAAAGTTAAAAACATTCTCTATTTACCTACAGATACTGCAATTCCTGCGTAAACCAATGTAGTAATTAAGATGGCCAACAGCGTTCCTTTAGGTATGGCTGACTGAGGATCCTGAAAGAAAAATGTCAGTGGACAGTGATCACAGAGGTCAACGCACACTCGAGTGGTCATGAACAATGTTTTTAATTCACTACTTACCGCAAGGTCCCCCGAGATATTTGCACCAGCAAGTATGCCAGTTGCAGCAGGGAAGAAAATAGCAAACACAGAAAAGAAAGTTTCCTCTTGTCGGAAATCCGGTCCAAAATTCTCCATGAATATTTCAGCTGCAGGAGAAGATTTAAGTCTGTCAATATTCACCTGGAAGCTGAAGTATTAACCCATTCCAGCCACTATCAGATCAATAAAAAAGCTGACAGTCACAGGACCTTCTTAAAACTAAGCATAGAACATTTAAGCCCTAATTCATCAATTCAAAGCAGAAGTCAACACAGTAAACTTAAGCAGATTTAAAGGTAGAAAAAATACTTACAGTATAATCCAGCTTTTAAAAATTTAATATATATTCAATATTAAGCAATATTCAAGTTTTGACCCAACTGCAGACGTTTGAAGAAATCAGGAAAAAAGTCTCCATAGTTAAGCAGGATTATAAAATATATTAGACGTTTAATTATAACTGCTTGTTTTGCAAAAAAAGGTATTGTTTACCATACTGTAAATTGCTCCAACATACCATTATAACCAAAGAAACCTTTGGGCTTCTTGCTGTCCAGAGGAATAAATGTTCCTATGACAAAGTCTCCAATAGCAAGTATGAGGATCACCAGCAGGACTATCTGTGCCTGAAACACAATGACTGCTGTCAGACAGGAGAACTTTTTCTTTTCACAGTATCAAATGCTGTGCTATAAAATGTAAATGTTTACTTGATCCCAAATTCAGCTTCACCTTCTCAGCATGTTCTCTGCAAAAAAATGAGGAAAGCTGGAGAGAACTTGTACTAGGATTTTTTTATTAAGAAATCGGAATAATTTCCTAGTTTTATGCCTAATCAGAAAGCTTCATTATTACCAAACACCTCAAAATTATAGCTCAGAAGACAAAATACTTAAAAGGACTAATTTCTCTAAATATAAGACTTCCAGAAGGAATGCGTTTGAGGAGATTCAAGAAATTCACATGCAAATAGCCAAATGCAACAAAAATTCTACTACTGCATTATTAGCCAGGGTCATACCACATACTAAAGTACAAGGCAAAGTATTTTCTGAAAATTTTATTACATCCAGAATCAAACACCTTTTGTTTCCTATTTTATGCAAGGAACTAGGTTATTTTGCTACATTCTCATGTTCTCAATCCTTACTTAAGAAATTTAATTGCAAACTACAATTACTTGTTAATACTTCTTTTATTGTGACTTAAGTATTTAGTCACTTTTCTACAGAACTATTATAAGCCCCACAAGTTGAACAAGAAGTACTTTAAACCATGCAACACTTCAAAAGTGTGAACAAAGACAAATCTAGGCATTGTAGGGATGGTTCAGGTCTTCCATTTAAATAAGCAATCACACTGCTGTTATCTTTTGGGTTATTTGATTCCTTGGAAAGGAATGCCAGTAGCTGGGGGAAGCTATTCACAGACCTTTTTTAGGCCTAGGATCAGGAGTTAATATGCAATTATCACTGTGGCATTGCTGATGCCTACAAAACAAAGTTTTCAGTTCACACAGCCTCTCAAGAAAACAGGGTGGAACAGTGATAAAGAGAGCAGAAGGGCCTGAAGCAGATTTAAAAGTCCACCAGAAGAAAAGAGTTTGTGCCCTGTATTTAAATATTCATAAAGCCTCAAGAATAGGTGAAAGGTGTAATGACTACAGGAGTTTTCAGTAAAAAACAAACATGAAGTAATCTCAGAGCAATTGACACAAGTGGATTTTTCCAGTGACTAACCTAGGCTTCTCCCTGAAGCTAGGGATGTTTGCTGCATATCTTACTTAAATTCCAAAGTCTGAAGGAATGGGCTTCTACACAAGGAGCTGAGACTCTGTAAAGCCATTTTTTAAAGCAAACTTCCCTGGAACCAATCCCAGGCTGTCCTCACTTTTAGATCTATTTCAAAGGCGTTATTACAAATGCCCCTGCTCCATTTTCCAAGGTATTCTCTAAGACATGGCTTAGGCGTAGGAGAACACCACAGATCAAGATGGAGACATTAGTGTTTTGCTATGCTGAGTTTTGTGTTAGCCCACATGAAATGCTTGTTTGACAGGTTCAGTTGCCTATCATTGCTCCCACCTGCCTCCTTCCATGACAGAGAAACCAGGTCTTGACTTTTACATTGAGGGCAGGACTTTAGAAAGCTACTCCTAAAATAAGGATGACTCTGCAGTAATACCACTCACAATTCAGGCTTGATGTAGAAACATTAAAAGGGGGTATTTTCATTAAAACTATCGTTATGTAACTGCTCTCGCTACACAGCAAAATCAAGATACTTCGTATGACTTCAGGTGGCAGCAGCCAGAGGATTAGTAACAAATAATTCTGTCAAAACAGTCCAGTATAAAGAGGTCGGCATTGTTTAGAGTTGGGTGTATAAAGATAGCACCAAAATTCAAGTTACGGACAGTGAAGGGCTACGTGAGAAAGGTGAACAGTTTTTACAGAACTTCAGTTTAGAAGATCTTGCTAAAGCCAATTTCTGTAAGTTTCTTTTCTCCCTAGCAGATCAAAGAAATGCACTTGATCTTCACTTGCTTTTTCTAGGATCCCTACTTCTTGGAAGCAACAGTGATAAAATACCCTCTCTCATTTTGATTATAAATACCATCATCTTCTTGATGAAGGAGCATAAGAAACTTAGAACATGAGGTTCCTTCAGCTGCCTTTCAGTGCAGAAAATAGGAGCTATTGTGATATAAATACAAGTTGGGAAGGAAGCCCCAGCGAGAGGCTCTCCTCTATTTTTTTTTTGAGCAAATTATGGCAGATCTTCAGAAAAAGCCTACAAGGTGCAGGAAACAGAGAGCAAGGTACACTGCCTCATAATGCCAAGCAGAAAACTGGTAAGGCATCTTCTCTGTTAAGGTACTTTTAAGATCTCTTCAGCCAGAGTTGGCCTAAGACTAAGACCTCATCCACAGATGAGGGAAGGAGGTTTTCCCTCCTACACATTCATCACCACCAACATTCAAAACCCTTCTCCCTGCTGGGTCAAGTGAATGTATCCCACTGCCTCCAGGCTGTTTCCAGGTGAAAGACAAACCAGAAGACAATGGAAGAGAAGGCAAGGGTACTGTGTTTGAGCTAGCAGAAACAACACAGCTCTAGACTGGCTTTGGTACCAGCCCTGTGTTCTTCATCCTCAGAATTTGCCTGAAGTTCATAGTAAGGGAAAATTCCCATGCTTAAGTTCTTACCTTCTCTTGTGCTGTAATTGCCCAGAAGAGGGAAATACCATTAATCTACTTGACAATGTCCTTAAGAGTGGATTATGCTGGAGTTTAGG
This sequence comes from Rhabdornis inornatus, assembly GCA_013397075.1. Classification (NCBI taxonomy): domain Eukaryota; kingdom Metazoa; phylum Chordata; class Aves; order Passeriformes; family Rhabdornithidae; genus Rhabdornis; species Rhabdornis inornatus. Next base: position 208,698 of record VWZS01003646.1, read on the forward strand.
TTCTCATAGATGCTTAAGCTTCCAGTGAAGTGGTTTAAGATCTGAAACGCTGTTCAGAGCTGCATGTGCTAGTGCCAGATCAAGAGCTACTGCATAAAAGCCAACTGACTTCTAACATACCATCATGCAATACCAAATACACTGAATACACTAAAAATAAATCAGAGAGCTAAGGTACAAAAATGGAATCAAAATTATGAAGCAGACAATAAAAAAAAAGATGTGAGTTCCTTACTTTTGCTTCCCACTCCATTCCTGCAATGGAAATGCCCAGCAGTATAACCACCGTGATAGCCCCTATGATTCTGATATCATTCATTTCATCAATCATCAATGTTCCATTTTCCTAATAAAACAAACAAAAAAATACATAGTCATATATCCATATCACATAAATACCTTCCCTACTAAAGAACGGCATCCCATTCACTATATTTTATTAGTAGTTAACCTGCACACCACAAATTTACTGATTGTAAATTCCCTTTGAGGATACAAGTAATTTGGGTTTTGCCTTGTTTTTAAATCAATGAACCTTCCAAATGGAAATAAGGGCTGCTCAGCCTGGAGAAAAGAGAGCTCCAGGGAGACCTTACTGCAATCACTTAAAGGGGGCTTATAAGAAAGGTGGGAAAGACTTCTGGATAGGGCTTGTGGTGATAGAACAAGGAATAATGGTTTTAAACTAAAAGATGTCAGATTCAGACTAGATGTAAGAAAAATTTTACAGTGAGAATGGTGAGGGCCTGGTACAGGGTGCCCAGAGCAGCTGTGGCTGCCCCTGGATCCCTGGCAGTGCCCAAGGCCAGGTTGGACATCGGGGCTTGGAGCAGCCTGGGACAGTGGAAGGTGTCCCTGCACATGGCAGGGGGTGGCACTGAGTGGTCTTTAGGGTCCCTTTCAAACCAAACCATTCTATGATTCTATCTGGATGGGGGATAGACTAGGTGACCTTGAAATGTCTCTTCCAAACCACACTGTTTTATTATTAGATTAATCAAAAACAAAGTATAATCATTAACTTTACATGTAAAGTATATACTTCACATACTCAAACATTGTATATGAAGTAAAAAACTTTATACACAAAGTATAATCAATATAAACACTGTCATCCAGGTACCTTGAGTAGCTCAACAACTGTCTCTGCAAAACCAACAACATACATTGCCACTGCCACAGCATTGGCAAATGCAAAAATCAGACCTATGGCACCACCAAACTCTGGCCCCAGACTTCTGGAAATTAAGTAATATGCTCCTCCTGAAAGAAAAAAAAGTACAAATGACAAAAAGGCCCTCAATATGACAGAGGCTAAAACGGACAGTTATCAGCAATTTAACCTTTACACGAGCCAGAATCTACTCACTCTTTATTCCCTGATGTATTAGAAAATAACCCTTAACTCATATTATTCAGGTATGCAACCAGTTCAGTGGTTAAAAAACTGTAAAACACAAGCTGCAGTATAAGTGGGTTTTTTACTCCAAACTACTCAAAGCACTTGTGCAGTCAAGATCAAGAAACTGGCAAAGCAGAATGCAATAAACCCACTGAAGTTCCGAACTTCCAAGATGAGATTCTAAAAGCTCTGTTGTTAAAGGAATTTCCTGCCCTCCAATGGGATTCTCAAGAGCCTGTTTCTTGTACTTTTGAGCTGGACAAAAACAACATCTCAAATCCCACATGACAAATGGAAATCTGAGTATCTGGGGTATTACAGAAAAGTAAAGTTTAGAAAATGTAGCAAAGGCATATTCCCCAAACTTAAGGGTAAGCTTTCTAGAAGCAACAAAATCCTCCAGGTCCAGTCTGAAGCAACTGACTGCCTGTTAAAAATCTCCAACAGAAAATGCTTAATTTCCCTGCAAGACTTCTTGTGCAAATCCTATATATGAACCCAGCTATGTCATACTCTGTATTTCTTAATGTACCATTTAAAAAATCTTACTGTAATATAACATTTTCATAGGAACAACTGCTCTTATTCAATGATACAGTTCATCCCATTCAGCACTTGTAATTTTCTCATGAAATAGTATCTTTCAAGAGTGACTTAAAAAAAAAAAAGCTCCTATATGGATGGGAAAACCTGATATACATAATGGAATTAAAAAGAGCATTTAGAAACCAAGCTTGACATAATTCTAACACTCATAGCTGATCTTTCCCATTAGGTCTGTTTACTCTGTGATGGTGAGGCTTTTGTCTTCATTCTTAATCTTACTGAAAATAGTTTTATAAGTTCCTACTTTTAATTACACCACTTTTTTTCCTAGAAACAGCCTTGTAATGTCATGAAGCAGTTTGATTGTGTCAGAGGCACCAACCATTTCCAAAAATAGCTGACAACACCACATAAACCATGGAAGAGAATGAAAACCATCACCCTTGGAAAAGCTGGAGCTAACAGAGTTTGGAGAGTTACATGTGAAGGTTTATTTCAGGACATGAACACATACAAGCACACTCTTAACCAACTGGTACAGGTCAGGAGAACATTAAGACCCTACTCATTCCTGGATATCCTTAAAAACGTTTGTATTACAAATATTTACACCAATAAAATTTACTTTACAGCAGTAAAGCAAGGTACTAGTTCAAATCTAATTAGTAGGCTACCTGTTAACTTTTTGTTAATTATGTGACTGTTTAATTAGATACAGAACACAAAGAAGGCTTTGCTTCTCAGCAACATTAAAGTGTACACTCCAGAGTTAGGAAAGCTTCAAAAACTTCATGAAAATAGCATTACCTCCTCTTACAAACCCATTTGTGGCTATTGCTGATGTAGACAGTCCTGTAATAGTTGTCACAACAGTGGCCATTCCAATAACCAAGACAGACAGACCTTTAGGAAAAAGAGGTGAAAAACACTGTAAGCCCGGCAGTTTTAAAGAGTACAAACTTTCAACTTAATTTCATTTAAATACTCAGTCTTGCAAATACAACACAAATTTACTTTCAAGCAAAAGGCTTCCTCTTTTTCCTCTCAGGAAACAAATAAAGCTGAGCAAAGATGCTCTTAAATCAGCAAAGTAGGAACTGTATTCTAGAGACTAAAGGAAACACAGGCCTTCTGCAGATCAGTCCAAAACTAAGACAAGCCTTTGAAAAGAATTGGTTATATTTACTACACAGTCTATATGCAGGTTTTAATAACCAGAGATCAAGAGTTTATCTCTACAGTTCACTGAAGACTTAGAAACGTCAATTTTAAAATACTTCTCTTGTACCTAAATGAAAAAGTCTAAGTAACTGGTTGAAGTTTTTGATAAGGATAAATTACCATAAAAATTGGCAATATTAAGATAATTTCCTATTCCTGTTTGAAGTAAAAGCTCAGGATCAACACCTCTTATGGATCCATGGAAAGTCACTGAAATAAAATTATAGCATCAGTACCCATACCTATCCCAGCTTGTCCTACAATCCATGATAGTCTGATGAAGAGCATCACTCCCCAAATATTCAACATACATCGTACCTAGGATAAAACAGAAATTTAACATAGATTAGTTCTTGCATCTGCAGTCATTTTCACTAATTCTTCATCTCAGTTTTTAATATTCTTGAAATTATCTTGCTGTATTTCCTCACTACTTTTCAAATTATTTCGCAAGAATATGATATTATTATACAACTCTAAGTTTGATTTTTCAAGAAGGGACTTAAAAATAATTAAAAAGTTACTAGGTTAAACACAGAGTCAGGAGAATTTCAATATCTGACACTCGTAGTACGTCTTAAGCAAACAGAAATAATAATTTAGATCTAAACTTTAGGACCCAAAATTCACACTATGGAATGTATGACTTAAGACAGAAATCTACGATGACTATGTGGTCTACAACCCCAGTTTGCATCATCTCCCACAAATCTCTCCCTCAAAAAAAAA
>VWZS01003646.1:212621-228948 GCA_013397075.1 Rhabdornis inornatus
AAAAAAAAAAAGGCAGTAAAGCATTACCCTACTAAATAACTTACTCTTTTTAAAATAACAAAATCTGCTGCAACTCTCCATTTCTATAACTTTTGTATCTTACAACACAGCTGCACAGTAACAGGATGGAGAGGTATGCATTTTTTTTTTTAATCCTTGCATTTACAACTCCTAGATCTCAATAAAAGAGTTTGCATTGTACAGAATTTAGATAGGAGACTAAAACCAGATCTTGGATCTCTTTCTTACCTAGAGAGTAAGATATCAATCCTACAAAAAAGGAGATAAGGACCACTCCAAACCACAGAAGTACACTACGCATTTTTCTACTACAGTATTTTTTTTCCTTCTTGGAAATCATGCAATATAAGAACTCTTAAATCCTGTGCTAAGAAACCGTAAACGCTTAAGAACTTAAAGCCCTGAAGTATTTACTGCCTTAAAATTCAGTTGAAATAAGAGCAACCTTTCCAAAAATGATGGCATTTATCACACCTCTCATACATATAATCTTTAAACTAGACTATCACAATGCCTGCCACAAAAGAAGGTAGTTGGAAAATCTGTAAGAATAGATCAGCACCTGTAAGAAACTAAAGAGCCAGATATCAAACTTACCAGCACACCTTTTATCCAGCCAAACTTGACTACCCCTTTGCTGTCAGGTGTGTAAGCAGCAGCTGCATCCCCAGCTGGTGTGCCTTCCTCACCATTTGCATAGCCATCCTCAAAGGGCTCCTTGGAAAACATAAAAAACGTTTTGTATTTTGTGTGACTGACAGACCAGAGTGGGCATGTGAAATGTATGTCGTTAAAAAAAAACAAAACAACAACAAAAACAAATTCCTTGTGTAAACAGAAAAATTAGAAGAATGACATGACAGAAGTTTTGAGCTGCTCCTTTACATCCCTTGCATGACGCACATCTTGGATTTCAAGGAAGGAACATAAAACAAACTTACAAGAGCAAACTGTTAACAGCTAGTGTGTTAAGTATATTCAATTAGTTCTAGATCCCTAAATAAGTCAAACACCTGGTCTGTAGAAAAAGAGCTGGAAGATTTCAAATGCACATGAACTTTTACTTCTTAATCTGAAAGCACAGACTGTTCTACCACAAGTTACTGGTCTCTGCTGTAGCACTTCCTGTAGTTCAGACTTAGCTGTCATTTGATCAATTTTTCAGGAAATAAATTATTCATTTCCCTGTAAACTATTCTACTACTCTTTGTAAGGTGATGCTGCCAGAAAGAAGGATGGGAGATTGGCATTTCAGGGAAAAGGAGGGAAGAGAAGCCTCTTCCCAAACACTGCTCCCCATTTAAATGGGAAGGATGACAGATGGAGAAAACATCAGCCCATGGACAAAGGCCAACTTACGTCTTTCATTTACAATTCAACTCTCAACTTCAAAACAACAGAAAATCTCAACTTAAGATATAAATTGAAAATACATACGTGTATACACACATATATGCTTGCTTAAAAGACAGTTCTGTTTTGCCAAGCCAGGCAAACACCAGAACATTTAAACTCAAACATTTCCCACAACTGCTGTAAGAAAGCACTCTAAGCTAAGTATGTTAGTTTATCCAAGGCAACAAGTGTTAAGAATGGATACACCAGAAAGACCCTGAAAAACATTCAACAAACCAGCTCAAGCAGCATAATGTGAAGCAGCCTGCATCCCAGGGCTTAGAAAACATTTTAACAATTAGAGCTTCAATCCCAATGAGGTAAAGGGCAAAACCCACATTTGCTAAATAAGACACAAAATACAGTAGACACAAATAAGGCTTTCAAGTGTACACAGGGAAAGACTAATAAAGATGAGGGTGATGTATTTTACCAAATTCTTCCTACTCTTGATACATTAGTACCAGATATAGCCTCAGCACAGACTCCAGAAGAAATATTTCTAAACCTGTCAGTTATGAATGGTGTCATCCATATATACTCTTATATATTACTCTTATAATTAGCAGTAAACATATAAACCAGATTTTTAAAAAAACAGACTATGTCAACCTTATCCAAAGGTCAGGAGCACAGACTCACACCAGTGCTTCTCTCACTGATGTGGAATTATGAAATTCTCATAGAAACAAATACACCTGCAACATACCTGGTGATCCTGTAAGGCACAAGCCTTCCACTGTTAGGCAGAATCATGATCAGTTTCCAGATCATTACCTTTAACAGTTTATTCTTTTAAAGAGTATATTATATTATCTCCAGAAAGGATTACAATTTAAAAAAAACAAAACAAAAGGACATCTTATGTGTTATATGTATTCTTTCGGGTATGTGTGTTTATGTGTTATATACACTAAACAGAGGACAAATAGGCAGTTTGCTGAATTGCAGCCTTCCTGGATGGAACTAATGGCTGTAAATCTTCGGAGATTTGCACAGCCTTTGACCAGATGAATCTACTGATTGCTGATTATTCTTATTCAGGCACTCAAGCCAAAATAAGTAGCAGCATAATCATTTAGAGTGGTAAGAACAGTGAGGACCAAAAAGAAAATTACAATGTGCTACAGTTCAGAAATGCTGACCTGCCTGAACCAGAACTAAGAAAGCATCTCCTACTCAAGCCTGAGGCTCATGCCAGAAGAGGATGAGCCGACCACCTACCCTGCTCTAATAGCTTGGAAGTGCAGAATAAAAAGTAAATATTCTTCTAAGCATTAATGCCTCCCTTTATGACTTCTTTCAGATGTGGGGAGGAAACAAGAGAAAAAAGATGCATTAAAACAAGCGGCAGATTATAAACATGTTCACAACTATGCCAAAACCTCCATTTAAGCATGAGACAGTATAATTATTATATAATTATTAATTGTTCATATAAACCCCATTCTTACTCCTCACAGAAAACGATCACATTATACTTAGAACAAACTCTATTTTAAACTATTACATAAAGGGAGTTGCATTCAAATTACCTAAACAATTTTTAAACTTTTGGCCAAAAAAACTTGCCAACATTAGATAACATCTTCTGCTACTACAACAACACACATCATGTCTGTAATAACAGAACTGTTGTCTGAGAAGACTCGTCAGGGAGGATCAAGGAACAGCAGGAGGAATCTGTACCTTCATGTCTTAAAACAGCGAAATGTGACTACAGTGGCTAATGCTTTTTTTTTTTTTTTTTTGAAACAAGCTTGGAGTTTGTTTGCTGCAAGTTCAAGTTTGGTAAAAAAATGGAGAAATACCTTTGTACCTAGTCTAAGAAAGGATCACATACATCATCACGTGAGCATGACTGGCCAAGTATCTGTAAAACCTGCATACATCACCAAGGTGACCCCCAAAGGTCACTTCAAAACCTCAACCACCATGGGGCAGCCACACATTTTACTGTAGTGCTCAAACAAGCCCACAGCTCAGCCTGTTGTGTTCTGGGCAGGAGATAATGGCTCACAACTGGTATTCTGAGTTATCAGTTACCAGATCAGCTCCAAGATACTGCACACTCTGAACACAGGAAAGTTTTGTTCTCTATGTCTTGTCTCTCCACACTGTGCAATATTTCTTAGGAAAATATTTTGAGGCACGAGCAAAATGTAATAACTGAAAGGTTATTCCTGGTTATCAGTGCTGGTGGGTGCCCAATAAAGCACCACTGAGAACAGATATTACAGAGTGTGGGCACAAAAGAATTTCACTCCAGAAGGCTCCAAGTTCAGCCCTCTAAGGCAATATTAAGAAAGCACCACTGTGGTCTCAGCTGTAAATCAAGCAGGCATAGTATTTTTCATGCTCATGTTCATGAGGAAACAATGCTTCTACTCAAGTCAGACACTGAATGGAAAAAACTGCCCCAGCACTATTTTAGAACAGCCAATACATGTACGATAACATCTTCATAAACAGTCAAAAACACTAACACACTGTGGATTTGGAGGGGGTGTAACAAAAGGCGTAAGAAAATGAGGTTAAACATTTCACATCAGAAACAGTCGTCTTAACACAATTCTTAAAACAAAATAATCAGTCCAAAAATACTCAGTCACGGTGCTCATTTGCGCTGTTAAAGGAAAAATAATATATTTTTACAAGCTGAAAATTCTATCATACACTGAGAGGACTTCAGACAAGAAACAGTTAATTTCTGCTCCTACACAGATAATCTAGTATTTCATCTCCAGTGCTGGATCATAACAATAAGTTATTTGTGACAACTGTGAATAGCCTCCACATCTATTAGAAGTAGATTAGTAATGAGAAAATACTTGGTATTTTGGTAGAGGAGATCTGAGATTTTTCACACACAGCCTGTAATACACTGGTGCATCAAAAAGTTCATTAAAAACTGCTCTGTTTAGGAGCTCTTGATAGTGGTGCATACCATGCAGCATAAATTTTTTTGTGGTGAACTTATCTAAATCCCATCTTAATGGCAATATACTTGGGCTATGTTGAACCGTATGAGGTAATACCAGAATAAACACACATGAAGTCTTGTTTCTTTTCAAGAATCACAACTTGGAAGCCACCAGTACAGGGCAGGACCACCAGCAAGTTTGTATGTAAGACTATTTGCTGGATCTACCGGCAGATTGCTGCCACTGTGAACTGTGCCTGATTTGTTGTGCTCCAAGTAGTCACTGACTTCTTTAGCTAATCCCTCCCATTGCTCTTAGTCCTGTGCAAAAACAGGAGGGCAGAGAAGCACCTCAGACTACAGCAATTTAACTGCTTTTCTCATTCCTCAGGTTTGGCCAGCTGCAGGTTTAGCACATGCCATGGAATATGAGGCTCTTCTCACACAAACTCCCTAGAAAGGCTTCACAACAGCAGCTTCTTCTCATCTTGGCAGGATACAGTACTGAAGCTGGTTTCAATAGTTTATATTATCATAATGCTAAAAATCAAGAGTCTAATCTTTTCAAGCTGCAGCTTCTGCAAAGAAATATAAAAATGGCCTTCCACAACATTTAATCAAGCTGCTTACATTTAAAACTGCTTTGTGCCTACATTCTAAATTCTGACACCATATTCTGATACATATTTTTATTTTGATTACCTACCTATATTCTGACACTGAGCATAGCTCTCTCTCGTGCTTACTGAGAACAGAAAAGAAAAATAAAGGAAGCTACCTGAGAACCATCTTTGCCCAAAGAGCACTGACAGAACAATTCTGTGCCCACACCACTCACTGCCTCAGGAGCTCTGAGGCTGGGAATGTTTGCAGGAACCCTTCTTCATAAGAGTCTCACTCTTTCACACATCTTCTGCAGTCCTTCACCGTGGCTCACAGCACTACTGCCAACCTGTTCACTAGCCCTTACAATCACGGATTCTTGTTTTCATCTCCCAAAGGTTAATTTTATAGGCACTGCCATTTTAAGATTCCCTATTTTGTGGAAGTAAACAAGCAGGAAAATGTATTGATCCAGATGCAACATGCCATCTGTCTCAAGAGAGGAAGACTCATTATTTGGAGAGATTATACTCTCAAATATCCCAACTCCAGACTCGCACACTATTAAGACCATGGCTACAAAACCAGAATTAACACAGTTCAAAACATACATGAAAAAAGACCTTACAAACCTTTTTTTTTTTTTTCCTTTTTTTTTTCTTTTCTAATTAAAGGATACTGTAGCCCAAGCATACATAGTAAAAATTACAATAAAAAAAGCTACCAAGTTACATAAGAATTACTAGACATTTTGCCTCAAATGATGGCAACACTTCAAGCATTTTTAAACACTACCAAAGATCTTTTCCTTGAAAGAGCAAATGAACATTTGGACTCTAGCTCCCACCACCTGTGACACTTCCAAGAAGCTGAAAAGAAGATTTTAAAAGTGCTAGAGATGTATTTCATGCAGAGAATAACTGCACTGAATAATCCTGCTGCTATGGTGTTTACCTCTGATATAACAGAACTTTTGAAAACAATCTGTACTGGTACAAGTGTGATGCTGTCAGATAAAGAATAAATAATAAGCTAGGTATTAAATGCTGTCTGAAGGACACCAAACCGTATCAAAACATCTGCTCTTTAAACATTACTTTTGCAGGATGTTGACATTTGCAGTCAGAGAAGTCCCAGTTTTTGTCTACAGGTCAGTTTGATAAGCTGTTTTTATCTTTTAATTCTTTTATCTACACAGTTGTCAAAGCGATAAGAGGACTGAGCTTCCTTTCCAAAACACCTAAATCTCCACTGAATGGCTCCAAGCATATTGTTGTCCAGGAACACCAGACAGTCTTATGATACACCATTTATGAAGAAAAGTCTTGAGTCTGGTTGCCTGAGATTCCAGAGTATTCCAATACTTAAATACACAGGAGGAAATATAAGTTTTCACCAGTCTTTGACTCAAGCTGGAGACACTAACTACTGCTTGTAACCATTTTTTCAGAAAACCACTACTCAAGAGAGGCTGGGATACTATGTCTAACTTTGCTCGTAAACTACAAATCACGGTGAGTTTTTAATACTAACCGTGGAAAACGCCTCCGCCAAGTCTGACAGTTTTCAAGTGTATTTTTTTCCTGTAAGGGAAATAACTCCAAAGGGAGGAAGTATCACAGGTAATGACTTTTAAAATATCTACTCTACGTAACATTCCCTTAAAGAATAGTCTGACTGGAAAGTATTTTGTAAACTAGTCCTGCTCTGCTGGACTAAGGATGGTGACAGGTATGGAAAGTAAAAACAAGCACGCACAACTCTCAACTAATGCTTTGTAATTGACCTCATTCTGATGAAAAGCAATGAAAGTGTACATTCTAAAATAGATGTAACGGTCTGAATCTTTTGTATTTCACACAGGATTACCCCTCACTTAGAAATTGCTACATAGACAGCCAGTCTCTTCCACAGAACATAAGGAACAATTGACAGATTTCTGATTATTTATTAGTTAAAAATGGTTTACCAAGCAAACAAAACAGATTCAGGTGCTCAGGTTTTTCATGAGATAGACAGGAAGCTTGATTGATCAGCATCGTTCCCAGTGGGGAAAAAACCCAGTCAGGTAGCACATAGAAAAGAAAACACGGCACAAAGAAATGTTCAAGACACCTAAGTCTGCCTAACACCTTCTTAGGATTTTCTTTAAAGAATTCATTCAAAAAAATGAATATACCAGGGAACAATGACTAGTTATTGCTGTCGACAGCAGTTCAGAAATTTCAGCAGTCATATTAGTAGGTCCTTTACTACTTGGTTATAAAACAGGAATGAATTATAAATTCTATCAGCAAATTTGCCATAAATCCCACTCCACTGTCTTTACAGTCATGATTTTAAAAAGCCTACTAAGTCATTAAATAGCATCCAGAAGTTACCTAGAACAGAAGGAGATAAATTGCCCAGATAAAACACAGCCAGTTCTTAAAACATGGGATTCCTTGGAATCAAACATGAACAGCTACAATCATTGGTTACTCACCTCAATCAAAGGAAATCCTTTGCAGGTTTGCCTCCAAGAGACCAAAACTTAAGGGCTTTGACTGTATTACTTTCTTTACAATTACATATTTAAAACACAGTAGCAAATGCCTTTGGCACCCACTTCCAGAGATTTTAAAAGAGATTGCATCAAACACTGAACATTAATGTTATCTTAAGCTGAAATTAAAGAGTGTTGTGCTGTGATTGCAGCAGTACAGTTTTAAACAGAAGAAATTTATAGTTGCAATTAACATGTCAACTGAAGGATTAGCTGTGTGTCTCTGCCATCAGCTTGTATTTCTGCCTTGCACACTGCTTTTAACAGAGAAACATTAAATGTGGGTTTTTTTGTGTGTGTGCATATATATATATTGTATATATAATTATTTGAAAAGCCACTTTTACTTTAATTCTTTTAAAGGGATAATCATCCACTCATCCTCCAACTCTTACATGCAGTATGATGTATTAACTAAGTTAGCAAGACTTAATCAGGAAACGTACTCATGCAGTTGATTTCAGCTTAGGAGTAAATCCTTTCTTTCAAGGTGATACACTTACAAAGGATAAACAGGAGATTTGTTTATGAAGATTAGCACTATAATGTCTTACATGAATACAGTTTTCTTGACAAATCTCTAACCTTACTACATGAAGGCTACATCCCTCTGAAGCAATTCTGACATGTAATAAAGCAGCAAAGTTTTGTTGACATCTACAGGTATGGAAGACCAATATCCTATCTGAAATATAAATAATATTTGCTCTTTCCGTCTAGCAAAAACATTAATTAAAGAGTTAGAGCACTTCGCAAAGTAAAGAAAACTTCCCCACACCTTGACATCTTGATTCATACAACCCTCCATAAGCACAAGATAGTATGAAAATTCTGGGCTAGCTGATCATGAAAATTAGAAACAAATGAGAAAAGGCTTTGTAGTGCGGAAGATCCACAATGCTTATGGTCTGCACTCCCAGAAATTTTGTAGCTAAAATAAGGCCTTCTGTTAAGGAGTAGTCAACATGGTCTGCCACTGTCAAAACAAAACAAACCCCCCAAAAAAGCCCAAACTTCCTTTTCCACTCTCTCCAGTTCTGGTTAATAGAAAGTTGCAGGAGGCATGACTTCCTGCACAAGTGTAAGGGAAACCAACCCCTTCAGTTCAAGGGAAAGAAATCCATGTAGTCTACCTCACACCTCAAGAACACACCTTAATTTCTGCACTGATGCATTTGACCCCTTCCAGAACCACCACTGCACTCTGAATGATCCACGGAAGTAATTACTCCTTACTGTGCATTGAGTGCAATATTCCTTTGGGTATGCATTGTCCTGAAAGGAGAAACCACACTTCACAGGGAAGTGGATCCAGCCTCTGAACACGGGTAATTTTCACATGAGTATGTGAAACATGTAAGCCTGATACACTCCAGAAAGAAGCAGATGCAGCACTTGATCGCATAAGGACTGAAGTAAATCCAATTAGCGAGCCTCCTGCAGAGAAGTTTTGCATACTCAAGTGTAGTCCAAGAAATACAATGTTCTGCTATTAAATACAAAAGAGAATCCATTTCAGTCTTGTCAAGGAGTTGTTTTGGACACATCAGATTTCCAAGTCATCACAGTTCAACCCCAGCAGCCCAGCCCCAAGCAGCCACTCGCCCCTTCCTCCACCAGTGGGACTGGGGAGAGAACTGAAGGGTAAAAATTCATAGGCTGAGGTGAAGACAGTTCAACAGGGAAAGCAAAAGCCACACACACAAGCAAAGCAAAACAAGGAATTAATGCCCTGCTTCCCATGGTTGGGCAGGGGTGTTCAGCCACCTCTGGGAGAGCAGGGTCCCATCATGTCATGGTGACTTGGGAAGACAAACGCCATCACTCCCAATGCCCCCTTCCTCCCGCACTTTTTATAATGAGAATGATGTCACATGGCCTGGAGCATCCCTCGGGTCAATCTGGGTCACCTGTCCTGGTTGTGTCCCCTCCCACCCTCCTCACCAGCTTGGCCACAGGAGGAGCAGGAAAGGCCTTGGCTCTGTGTAAATCCTGCTCAGCAAAAACAAAACATTTCTAAATTACCAACCCTGTGTCCAGCACAGATCCAAAACAGAACCCCACACCAGCTACCGGGAAGGAAATTAACTCTACCCCAGCCAACACCAGCACACAAGTCATTTATTCTCCACCAGAAAATGAAGGTCAATCTGAGGTGCTTCTTACTCTTAACAGCTTTTGGTTTTCATCCACTTCCGTAAAACACTTTCTATGCAAGAACTAGGAGACAGGAACAAATAACTCTATGCAGCAACAGTAAAACCCTAATAAAAAAACCTCCATTTCTATGAAAAGTCTAGCTCCAATGTAGTAAGTTCCTGAAAAGTTACATTTTACCTGTTGGCTTAAAACAGACTAAAAAGCCCATTGAAGTAATCCTAAAAAAAAATCATTTAAGTACCATCTGAATTTTTAATGTCATGTTCTGAAGTGGTGAATGCAGCTACAGCACAGACCCTGACCCAGCACTGAGCAGGGCTGGTATGTTCACACAGAAAAGCACTCCCTTGCACCAGCACAGCACCACATTTCAGCCAAAGGTGCCAAACTGCTTACAGTTCAAAAGCAGTATTACTCAGAATAGTCTTAGGAGTCTCTGCCATGCAGACTGACAGACCAAGTTGACGAGCATCACAGTTCCTTCACAGCTGAAACAGACAGAGCTATTTTATTTGAATTTAAAAAAAAAAACCCAAACAACTGAATCATCTGAAGTAGGAGCAGTGGATTCAAAGAAGGGAAGTTAACTAACAAAATGAAGATGCAAGAGATAAACCTTCTTATTAAAATGGAACTTTAATTTAATTTTTCAGAGTTTCTTTACTCTTTTTATCACCGTATCCCTAAATCAGTCAAGTTTACAAGGCACAGATAATACATCCAAAGTTACTCTTTATACGTAAATGAAATTTCACTAAGTTTGTCAGGAATAATGAGCACGGTGAAGTGCAGATATAAATGGAAGACCATTCATGCACTTGAAGTGCAAAAATTGGATTGCTTCCAAATTATATGCCCTTCAGATATTTGAAGTCAACTAATTAAAACAATTCTTAGTAGTGACCAATGACCATAGTGTCACCACTACTACCTATACCAAAATGGGGAAAATGGGTTTGTGGTTGCTCATGAATGGGTATTATATGAGGCTTTAGGAAAAAATCTGAAGAATCCAACAGAAGATGTAGTACACTGGTTTAAATTACTCCAAGATACTGATCTTGCCAAGCTCCTCCCCTGCAAGAATGTTCTTCAAGAATGAAAATCATTTGAGGTCTAATCAAGTGCAGCACCAAAAGGGAAAAAAGTTTATTTGAAGATGACTTCTGCAGCACCCTTCTCTTTAATCAGTCCTGGAACAGTCCACTGGGAGTATGACAATGTATTTTTTTTGTAATGTTAATAAAGAGAAAAAAAATGAAGTATTAATTTCATCTTTATATCACACTTGAAGTTTTACTTTGTACTATACATATTATTTGTAAAGTAGCACAAATATATAAAATTTTAAAGTAGATTAGGAGTGCACACTCAAACATTTTTATTGGTGCCTGTGTGCAGTGAAAAGACTGTGGAGATCCCTTAAGGATTGGATGAGGGAACTGAATCACCACATGCAGTGCAAGATTTTGCAGTTGAGCGGATGCTGGCTTTCTGTAAACCAGAACAGATCTGTATCAGATCCAGCTAAGATCTGTGACAACAAAAAGTTCACTCCATTCAGCAGCAGTCTACACTTGTGCTGCGAGCTATATAAGCTTTTAAAGGTTCGGTTATTTCCAGCTTCCCTGGGACACGAAAAAAACCAAGTAGTAGTGAGATCAATATTAACAGTCTGCTGAACACAGTTCATGCTTTTTAGCATTCCATAGGTGTTGGGAACTAAAGACTTTTCAAAGATTCAAGAGATAAAAGCATCAAGCAACACAAAACTAGAAATAATACCAGGTCTTTACAAAATACAAGCCCTTGGAACACTAGTATTACTTACTGCTGCAAACAGAGCAGTACACTCATTTTTCCCTTGATAAAAATGGTTGTGCTTAAGTGGGGCATCAGGGCAAGCAGTGTGAGGGTTCTCAACACAGGCTGAAAAAGCATAAAAACATCCCTCTGCATGATGCAAGTAAAGCCTCGCTGAGTACAGGTGCATTAAGGTCACTGCTGTTTAAAAGTGATGAAAGAACAGTTACCAATTATAGGCTTCTGGGACATACAACAGCACCGAGACCAAGACCAAGAGAGCTTCTCTTGTTTAATTTTAGTACAGTGAACTTCAGAAAGAAGATTTAAACTCTGCTCACATACACGAAGGACAGCAAGAAGGAAATGTAATTTAAATTAAAAGTAACAGGGACTCAAGAAAGAAAGAGACCTACAGACTGTAAACAAGATTCAGCAAGGTGGTGCAATGAAAACTATCTGCAAGAGGGTCTCAATCCTCTGTAAGAGGGAAGGAAGGAGCTTTTAAAGACAGATCTTATGTAACATGGTCAGCTAATTTGATACCTTACAATCATCTTTTAGGTCTTTTATGCATCTTTAGCTCAGTCCTGCTTTCGTCACAGGCCAAGCAACCTAAACCACGAACTGAAAGAAAATAAACCCAAGCAAATATTAGAGGTGCAGCAGTTAACATTCTCAGAATACATTTTTGTTAGAAAGCAGTGCCACACACAGACCTTTTCACTGTGCTTATATCAAACATCTGAAGTCATCAGGTGAGAGGAAAAGCTGCAATCTTTGAGAAAATACTTAAAGTCAGAAAGACAACTGAAAATAATTACGTCATCCAACTTGAGTAAACACAAACAACAAAAAAAAACCCTCCATTTGTATCAGGACTACCAGTAATTGCCTTTTTTCTTACACCTGTCTTCAAATTCAAATGACAGGTGCACAGATTTTTGTGTGGGAGGAAGCAAAGCACACTTGTGTTTTTACATACCTTAGGATTTCTTTCTGTTTTGATTTATAATTTGATCCGAGGTGGGGGTGGAAGTGGTGTAAGGATCTTCCTCTGAGATCAGTACCTCACCCTGTCAGTGCTCTTGGTGAGTATTTAACAAATAGCAGAGCAGCCTTGCCAGCAGAGGGCTTGGTTCACACTACATCCACTCGACTGCACAAAGACCAAATCAGAACCACTTGTACACAGCCAGATCTAGTCTTAATGAAAAAACATAAGCTCCCCAACTAACTCAATGCTACACAGAAAAATCCTAAATTATTTCAGAGAATTACAGTGTGCAGGTCAGAATGCTCTAAGAGTACACACTTGTCAGAACAATAAGGTCTGTGATATTATGACATGGAAGTGATAAACTGAGGAGCACAAAGCCATGTGCAGTATTTCTACAGGCTGTATCTTTATGTACAGATGCAGCTGACTCACGAAAACCAGCGGTAAGACAGAAAAAAAAATTAAGAAAAGCAAGAACGCTTTTAATCTTCCCATGTTCTGAAGACAGATCCCCCTCAAGAGGGCAGGGGACACCACTGCAACAAAAACCTGCAGTCATGGTATGCTGACTGCCCTCCCACTTTTTTGCTCATAAACATTCTCTCACCTCAATATCTCTGGAGACCAGAGCTCCTGCAACACGTTCCCTTTATCTGCAAGACAGCAACTGCAACAGCATCACCAAATTCTCTCCCTCATATCTCTAAAGCAGAGAAAAATTAATACATACCAACTGGGTAAAGAGCAGATTGACCACCTTAGTTATCTGCAGCCAACGACATACTAAGAAAAGACCCCTCACCTGGAGTTTAGTATGACCAACCAAGACCAGTGTTATGCAATTCATCCACCTCAGCATACTGCAGCATCACTCAGCTGTGTTTCCACAGCCAGTTTCAAGAACAATCCCTTTCCTAAGGGGAAAGCCACTGCTGGAATAACCACACAAACACCTATACCACCAGCACTGCAGGACAAACCCTCGTGAAATGGAACCCCTCCAGTACATGTGTGTGTGTCTTCCTCAAACAGACACTCTTCTTCCAACACTTCCAACATGCTTTTCTGTGAGAACAGAATCAGTAGAAGTGTTAGACAGATGAAGCTTCTAAACAAATCTAAACGGGGGAAAAAAAAAATCTGTTCTATAACTGGCACTGGCACCAAACAATGCTCCAACATCGCCTCACATTTATCTACCTATTAAAAGCAAACAGAATAGCACGAACTCTATCTGTCGGATAAAATAGCTGCATTCAAAGCAGTCAACCATACTGATGGTAAACAGTTTTGGATCACTCTTTACACAAAGAATGATCTGACACTTTTGATGCACTGGGTCAAGAGCAGAGGCACAACAATAGGTATTCACACAGTGCAAACTTTACCTAAGGGTATCAGAATGTTTGTACCAGCTGCCTTGCACAGACAGGCTGTACCTGATAAATTGGTACAAAATCCACAGCTGAAGAGCAAGGTTAATTCTCCAAGTTGCCAAAAGTCAGTAAGATGCTTTCCCAAATGCACAGGATTATTCAACAGTAGAGACCTGCTAGTCAGCAGGAACAGAAGTCACTCTGAGAGTGGAGACAATAAGCCCCCTGGAAACAGTAAAAAAAAAAAAAGCACAACAGCTTTGAGAACATCTTCCAAGTAAAAGGACAGCACCATCTTGACTTAAAAGCTATCAGGGCTCTGTGTTCACAAACCAAAGACATAATCAGAGATGGGATGTGTTTCATACTCCTGAGATGGTCAGGAATGTAGATATCTGATGCTATTAGCAAGCATAGCACACCCTTATTGAAAGCTCTTGTGTTCACAGCTTTATCTTGGGAAGTGTTTTGCTAAGTTGGAAGCAAAAATAATGATTTCCCTTCTTCATATATGCCTAAGTAGCTGCTAACACTTTAATTGCTTTGGACATTAAACATCCTGCAACAGAACAATTGAGTTACTCGACTGAACTTCAACTTAAAATTCTGAAGTTTACATCATGACCTTTTTAAAAAATTAATACTTAATATGAAATGTAAATCAAAATTCCATATTCCATCCCTAATATTTATTTTATGGGAGGAGGGTCCTGTCCCAAGCAGACAGAACAAGACTTTAAAAAAAAGAAGTTATCTTCATATGTACATCTATCCACACTGCAGAACAAATTAATGACATTTAAAAAATTAATAATTTGACTTGACTAATGCTCACTATGAAACTGTTTTGATAATGATCCTGTAATCAGTTTGTCTACCACTCCTCTATGCCACACACTACAAAGAAGATTCCTTGCCACGAATTTCTACTTAATAAAGAATATTAGAATTTTAGAAATAGTAGTTCCAGAATGTTATATTCTGCACTGAAATATCTCAATGGAGCCAAAAGCTTTCCAGAGTGCTGCAACATTAACACACTGAAAAAGCTATCTGCCCACCTTAGAAATTTGAGAAATGTTCTGCTTACAAAGCTGAGTATCCAACATCTGGCCAGCCCATCATGGACCCGGAGTCAGAAATTTGGGGGAGCAGGACAGAAAACCAGTATGGTTTCACATGTACTATGAGCACACACATAAGCGTTTTATCTATAGTTTACCCAAGTCCAAACACATGGCAGCAACTGCCCATTTCGATTTCATACTAACTTAGACCACAGATCATCATGTAGCTCCATCAAAAGAGGACCTGGAACGCAGGAGTAATTTGCAGTTATGGTTAGTAACTAAAATTCGACATCTTATCTCAGATGTCACAAACAAGGATCTTTATAATACACCGACCAGTTATTTCTATTGGAACAACTCCACAGTCAGTGTCAAAAAACACTTAAAAAACACCACCGCCACCCCCCCAAAAAACCTCAAGCCCCACATATCAGTGCTGATGCACTGAGCAGCCTAACAACTGTGTGAAACAGGTAAATCTGGAAAAAACACACATTTCCTCATGAAACTCCACCTATAAGCAGTAAAAGGTAGTATCTAAAAAAAAAGTTCTGGAAACAAAATATTCTTCACTTCCTTGGAACATGGCCCATACGTTTCTTTATTTCCCCAAACCCAGCAGAAAGACCCCACTCAAACACTTAAAACACAGGCTCCTGAGCAGACACCAATTTTCAAACTGTGAGAAAACAGCGCTGCAAGAGCTTGATCTTTATCTAGCATTAGTTCAGTGGTCATCGTTTAAAAAAAATAAAAATAAAAAAAACAAACTAGGAAATTAATTCTACGTTCAGCTAAAGCTGGTCTTCTAGCCAAGACAGCCGGCAATGCAAAGAAGGCTCTCACTGTCAACTCGTCTCAAATAACATACGGACTCGTAGTCCAAAATAGAAAAGGCTTGGGACGCACAGCTCTGAAATGTTTCTAGCCTTGACCGCGGCTCAGGGGCCACTGAGCAGCCCTGGGAAGGCTCGCACAAGATCTGTGCCTGTGCAGATCCAGCAGCATCCCATCCAGATCCCATCGGGTCCAGCGGGGACAAACCTCCACCCGCGACCAAAGCAAGAGCATCCTTATTTGTTTATTTATTTATTTTTTTCCCTAGCGTTTCCACCAAGTGCTCTCACTCCCCTTCCCAGACTAATTCCCATGGTGAGCCCCCAAATGGACACCCTATGTGCTGGAGGCGATTTGGAAGTGGAAAACCTGTAAGAGACCCCAGCTCGGTGATGGGGAAAACAAACCTACAGCCCTATATACCTCTCGCACTGGGGGACTATCTCCCAAAAGCACGTGTGTGTGTGTGGGGAGGGGGTGGATGGATACCACTGCGTCACGAAAAGACAAAAAATAAAACCAGAACTGAGACGCAAGCTATGCATCCGCGCCTCCTCGAGGCTCGGCGAGCTTTCGGCTTTTTTTTTTTTTTTT
>VWZS01003646.1:230860-277869 GCA_013397075.1 Rhabdornis inornatus
CCCCCCCCCCGCCCCGGATCCCCCTTTTTTACCTTCCAGCCTCTGGATCTCTGCCAAGTGCACTGTAAAAACCACTTGCATAAGAGATCTAATGTCAGTAATGCCTTTTTCTGTCTCCTCTGCTGCAGCTTTTTGTCCCTGTTCTCTTAAAGTTTATTCTTTCTCCAGAAGCATACATGGTTCTTTTAACTTGAAAAGTGAAGTTGTTCTGCCTTCTTGCTCTTACTGGAACATAAGTGCCTGGATAATCCATTAAAGCATATGAAGTTGGCTCTGAGGTTGTGAAAAGAAACCTCAGATGAGAGTAAAATACTTCAGTTTCCATAGTCAGAATTTAAACAGGGACTCACCAATGATTTTCCATTGTGTATTTTAGTTGTCTTTATACTTGAAGGTAGCAGCTCACAGAATATTACAAGAGGTGGGCTATGTCTCCAAAACAGTTTCACCTAATTTATGGTGTTAAAAATCGTCAAGCAAACATTCACTTCAGTCAGGCCTCTTGAACAATGCCACTGCTTTATTTCAGTGACATTTTCGGTGGTACTTCTGGGTTCCAAATCTCTTTTTTCCCCCCTGATGTGCAGTTTTGTGTACTTTCCCCCTCTGCCTAGCAAACCGTGAGTGCAAACATCCATTTTCTAGCTCACCATTTCTCTACTGTTTAATTTCAATTAACAACAAACCTGATGATGTCATCCAACAGAAAATGACTGGAACTATAAAACAAAGCTTGCTTTTCCACAACAATTAGAGGAAGAAGTATTTCAATTCTAGGGATGTGTACATGCCTAAAAAAAACTGAGGATGCCTCTGTAGGTTAAAAAGATGGATACACTGCTCCGTCCCTTGTTTAAACACTGTTCTAGAAAAACAGTAAAAATCACATACTTGAGAATATTTTGAGACATTCTTTGATAGACTCACAAGTTTAAAAAAGGAAAAAGATAAAATATTTGTAATATTTGGCAGATTTTCAGAATGTAAAAAAATAAAATCTGTGAGCAAATTGGAAGATAAAAGATTGGGCCATGGTGAAGTTTTTACTTTTGTTAGGGTACAAGGACTTGAAAAACAGTGGGTGATGAAGGGAATGAGCCAAAACAAATGATTTTTTTTCAGAGGTGAAAGTGAAACAGCACCTAAACAACAGATGATTTGCAAAGAAAATCCACTGTACATTTTTCATGAGCAGACAAAAACAGTTCTTGATCAACATCTGCATAGAGTGTCATATGATAAGGTGTTTGGAAGCAGTTTAGACTTGGAAATGGAAATTTCTGTCAGTTCCCTGTATAAATAAATGAAAACAGAGGAGGAAAAACAGCTTGTAAAATCCCATGGATGTTATATAGTTGGTGATGGTGGGGTGATATTGCAATATTTTGATATTTTAAAGGACACTCTTCATGGATGAGCGAATGTGCGTTGGTTATATCTGCAGGGCTCATGGCCTGCCTGGCATCAGCTCGTACCATTCTGTGATTCCGTGGTTGTAAGAATGTGAGATAGCACTGAATAGTGGCTTGGAAGAAAATAAAAAGTTGAGGATGCTAGCACAGCCCCCAAGAAAGACAAGGGAATGGAGGACACGAGAAAAAGATTGATGAGGAAAATGCCAGCCTCTCAGAATTACAAGTCTCAAAGAGATGAGGAATTCCCACTGTATGAGAAGCTGGCAACAACAGCAAGAGGAAAATGAACCAAGTCTTCATCTCCTTATATCATCATCCATCATCATCATCATCATCATCATCACCATCATCATCCACTGGCCTTAGGCTCTTGATGGGCTTGCTGTTCCAGAACTATGTGCTAATTTAATTTTTTTCTGTATTTTTTTTCTGTATTTTTTTTCTGTATTGGGGCATTAATCTTGTGCTCAGGATGTGTTTTAATGTGTTTTAATGCATTTTAACACTTCAGCTTTTGCATGGTTTTCTCTAGTAACTTGCCTTATTCCTGCTGTTTGTTTGTGCCAACTTCCTCTCAACCTTACTCAAGACATTTTTGCTTGGTGATACAAATTTGTCAACTCTCCATAATTTTTTTTTCAGCACTTGGCACCTGTAAGAATCTAACTTCTTTTACTCCTTTTAGTCTCCTCACAAGCTTTGTCTTTGATATGCAGTTCTTGAGGGCTAAAATTTTAGAGCAGGTTCTGTGCATGTGCTACTTGAATAGTAATGAGGGTTATTTGCCCTCTTGGATTGTCATCTACCTAGTTGCCCCTTAATGCAATCATCATTAGGATCTAAAAATATTGTTTGTGCATCTTGTCACCCATTTCCTCAGCTCACACCCAGCCTGATTCTTTGTTCTGCTTTTTTCTTTCTTCACTTCCTTTATATGATTTCTTTCCCCCTATTTTTTCTTCCTGCTCCTTAGAAAATAGAGACAGAGTTAACATTTGTATTCTCCTACTGTGCTGTTTATTACTACAGGTGTTCATCCAAATCAGTGTTTAAGTAATACTTTCTTTTCCAAGAAATCTGGATGAAATCCTAACAAATACGGTATTGTCATGTGGTAACTTACCTGTATTTGTATTACACTAATCCTAGCTTACAAGAAAAAAAAGGTAATTGCAGCAACACTTTTGAAAGGCTGCCAGATAAATCCTATGATTAAGACACTTAGAAGTGAAATCCGTTTGCTGGCAGCCGGATGTGGTGCTGGAAAATCTCTTCCAGGGGACCTTTCTTGTTCTGATCATGCCTTAGATGTGTCTCTCTGTGTCTTCAGTATTTCACTGTCCTTGTTTTTATGGACCTGGTGGTGCTGCCATTATTACGCTAGTCCTAAAATTTTAGTGTTCCTAACATTCTTTGAAGACTGACATGCAAGATACATTTTAGATAGCTTCTTCAAGAGGCCCCAGTTTTCATACTCTGTCACCAATGCTTTTTCTTAGGAGTGAGGTGCAGGGTACATCCCATGTGCATCCAGAAATGTAAGTTTTGCAAGATGCTGTGTGGTTTTGGCAGCTGGAGGGAGGACATTCAGCACCTGCTCCCTGCCCTGAGTGTGAGTTCTCATGTCTAGTTTTAGGGTACTGGTTTATCTCTAAAGTTCTGGTTGTCTTGGTACCCAAGAAACTGCCTTTCATCCTGTGCCCGTATCACTCTGGTTGAGACCAGCAAAGCCCCACAGGCTCTAGAAACCACTGCCAAGGTGTGCATGTGACAGCGAGATTAAATGCAAAGACCAACCTTATAATTACAAACTTCAATTATCACATATCATTCAGAGTACTTATTGTCTGACTCACTCCTCTTTTTGCCCAACATTTGAAAATTGCAGTGTGTACATACATGTGTTAGGAAGAAGAAATTATTCAAAGGGAGATGGAATTAATTATTTTAAAGTACTGTGGCTATAGGCAGATGCATCAAGAATGATTTGGGAATATAGATGAACTTACTGCAACAGTTCTGGAAATAAGACAACAAACAGGCCTTTTGTGCAGTCTAATATATTTTCAAAACAAAATTATACTCTATGTGATTTTTTGTTTTGTTTTTTTATGTTTCTTTTGTTGTTAAGTTTTATAAATTTCTATGTCTCAGTCTCTAAGGAATTTTATCACAGATGAAGCTGCAGGCTATCAATGAGGTGCTGCTGAAATGTAAAGTGGGCAGCCTGAACACTCAGTAACTTCTGTCCAGACTACAGAGGACTAATTTTGATTGCAAACCAAACAGCTGAGCTGCTCAGGACAGAGCTCATACAGTCTATCTCACCAGAGATCCTCCTATTTAATTTCTCTGTGAGCTAGGAACCTGTTCTGATAGTTTCTTTCTGACACTTTTGTATGAACAAAGTCCATTTTGCATATTTCAGTCCCTTCATCAGTTAATTTCTTTGCTCTCTAGAACTACAGGCAAGAAGCTACCTCACACATAACTCGTCTGGAGACTGTAGCTTATAGTCATGAGATAGCCAGAATGTGGGGATAAGGAACTGCATTGCCCTTCAGGGGTATAGCTAAAAGATTTGTGTTTCTCATTTTTCCTTTTCAAAGTTTTTCATTGTTGTTTTGTTGCTGGAGGTTTTTTTGGTTGGTTGGCTGGTTGGTTGGTTGGGTTTTTTTGGTTGTTTTTTTTTTTTTGGTTACTTAATTATGTTTCTGGAAGATAGAATAGCTTCTATGTCTTTGTATCCCATCCATTATCTCCTGAAATGCATGTCCTTTGCAGCAAATACCCGTTTTGTAAAGAAGCCAAAGGAGGCAGGTTGGCCAGCAGCCCATCAGTGTCCACAGATATCTATATTTCCAGGAGTTTAAGCCAGCCAACCACATTCTACTCGTACAATTAATTTTCAGTCCTTTTCTTTTAATTCTTCTTGTGCTATGACAGTCAGTCCATTAATATTTTTTATTTTTTCATGTTCATTATCAAAATTCAGTGGAAGTTACCAATAATTTATTCTGCAGTCATCCTTTTGGGTTTTTTGGTTTTGGTTTTGGTTGTTTGTGGTTTTTTTCCACTTTGCCTACTTAATTCAGTGTTTAGAAAACTCCTAGTTTTTGTCCTGCCCTATAACAGCTTAAAATTGAGTGGTTCAGAGTGGAGGGAAAAGTCCAATTGTTTGAATGGAAATCTTGCTACCCTCCTCTGATAAGACAAACAAAATGTATCCAATATGCCAAGTGTTACTGATCCAGTCATTATAGATTTCTTTTCATGTTAATGTACAAGTTTGTAGAGTTTACGTGTTCAGGAAGTTAAGATTATGGGAAAGGAGGATTGCACGACTTCTATTATATGTCACCACTGTAATCTCTTACTCCTTAACTTTAATTCATATTCAAATCTTTGGGGAAGTATGTTTTAAGATTGTGATGTTTATGGTACATATTTGGCATCAGAGGATGGGATCCTTGGAGACCAGACAGGGAAGATGAACCTTTACCACATCCCTGAGGATGTCTGTACAGGGCACTTGTGCCCCAGCATGCATCCAGCCTTTGGAGTGCAGCCACTGGGAGTGAATCAAGGAAGCTTGTTCATAAGCAGTTTTAATAACTGTTCTCTCCTTTCGTCTCCAGAACAGGAAATTAGTGTGGGAGCACAAAGGAACTAAGGTGTGAGAAGATACAGTGGTAAAAGAACAGATGGGAAAACTGAGGCATAGAAAGATGACAGCACGAAACGAATCTACTGTGTGAGAGTGGAGGTGGATTATTTTGAACACACAATACCCTCTCAGTTTTCATTTCCACATTTTTGTTCCACCCACACATTCATTGGGGAAATTGCTAATACTGAAGGCAGTCAAATCCATTCTAATCTTATAAGTAATGGAAGCTGAAAACGCAGTTTTGTAGCAATGCACTTGTTTTCCTCTTGCTTTCAGGCTAAGAAACAGAGATTGCATTATAGATACTAGCTGTAGGTCCTTTGTGTAACTTTTAAAGATATGTTGGCAGGATAAGTTGCTGTATATTGTATTCCTGAACAATGCTAAGTATTTTGGTCAAGTGTTCTTTTTTCTTGGAGTATTTTTATATGTCCCATTGAAGTCTTTAAATGCTCAGAAAGTGACTCACCTGCATCCTTTCAAAGACTTTATCCCTAATCTCTGACAATCATTACATCAAGGTTTTATTAAAAAAAAAAAAAAAAAAAAAAAAAAGCCAATGTTTTTGTAAAGGGCTGGAATCTGTTNATGCATTAAAGAGAACTGGTGCTCTATGCCATGGCTTCAGGCCATGTGCATTTTGCCACTGCATTTTGCCACCTGCATTTTGCCACTTGCTCTTTGCCATTGCTTTTGCCACTTGCTTTATGCCATGTGCTCTTGTCATTGCTTTGCTTTGTTTTTGCCTTTGAGACTGATGTGCTCCTGTAATAAATAACTTCATGATAACTGTTAACTTGCTTAGCTTTTTAGAGAAGAACATAACCCGACAGTGTGGGTGCCCAAGAGGCACCCGGAGGACCGCAAACGTTTTTCTTTGTATCATTAAAAATGTTTTTGAACTCTTTCCCTAGGATAAGTTCAGAGTGACCTGAATGAATGGTCTGTGGGAGTGCTAAGGAAATTTTATGCTTATGAAAATCATTGAAAAAGCTAGCATGTATCTAATATGTATATGACCCTTCCAAGTAAACATGATTGTTTGAAAGGAAAAAAAAAAGATGAAAACCCCATCATAGTGCAAAAATTTGGAAAAGGGATAAAACATGTGAAGGGTGGGGAGGCCCTGGCACAGGTCGCCCAGAGAAGCTGTGGCTGCCCCATCCCTGGAAGGCCAGGTTGGACAGAGCTTGGAGCAACCTGGGATAGTGGAAGGTGTTGGAATGAGATGATCCTAAAGGTCCCTCTCCATTGAAGCCATTCTATGATTCATTTATTTTATGATTCTATGAAATTGTTATAAAAATATTCAGTCAGCCACTCATCTCCATTCGAAATCGCACAGTTTGATTTGTTTGCATTTAAAAAACAGCACAATAGACAAATTTCCAGTTTTCTAGAAAATAGAAATAAAAGTGCTTAGAAGTGGAAAAAGGAGAGACTGAAAAAGGCTGTGGTTCTTAGGAGGGGTCAGATAGGAAGGAGCTTAATATATGTATGGAGCTTAGTATGCAAAATGCTGTAAGGCACTGGAAGAGGGAAAACAGGGAGCAACAATCTTTCAACTCTAATGGAACTATCAATTAAGTTAAAAAATTATAACATGCAGCATAATAAGATTGGTGATGCAGATGCCATAGACTTAGGTAGATGGGAAGAAAGGACTAGCCTTTCAAATGACCAATAAAATATCAGCACTTGTCTGGCAAAGGAAAATATTAAAGCTATTAATCTTTTTTCTCTCAAAGTATATGTGAACTCTTAGCAAGGATCAGACAGAATTCCTCCTCAGGATTGGTGTATAAGTTGCTATCTGAATTTCCTCATGCTTGCAGCTGGCACTGGTCCCTTTAGGGACTGGATTTCCAGACGATATTTGCATTAACTTACCTCATGTAGTGCTTCTCCTCCTACAAAAAAACCACCCCTATTCAGAGGCATCTGGTGGAGAAGGTGGACGTCAGGTACCTTTATAAATACTGGGAAACTGGTGGCACAAAATCTGATGCAAATTCTGGTAGAAATGTTCAAAAGAGAATCTACTTTTATCATTTGCTTTTCCCTTGATAAAAGGTACCTAAAGCACCATTGAAACAGACACTGACTTGCTGCTGCTTTGATCGATTAACTGGTTCATGTTTTCAAAACATCCTGTAGGCAGCTCATTCAGACCAAGAGGGAGAACTTCTTCTGTAACTATAGCTCATTCCTGTCCCACATGTCATATTGTAAAATCTGTTTTATCCAGTTTCAAAAATAACTCCTTCAACTGTGTCAAAAAACATATGGCAAACATCACCCCCACACATCGCATTCTATTGTCATCACCCATTTATGTCAAAGGGAATTAATATCCTAGACACTCCTTAATCTTCAGGATGGACTGGAAGAAAATGCAGTAGAAATACTGTCCTGCAGCTGTCTCTGCACATACTCTACTTTTGAAAATCCTATAATTTTGAAATCTGATTGTCCTTCTCAACAAGAACATCAAAATACAAAAATAACTTATTTTGTCTTTTGGCAGTACTCCTTCTTATCTCTTCACTCTGTCAGCAAGCATCAGTTTTTCCTCCCTATCCCTTTATGGTATGATCTCCACAAAGAATATTTTTGTTCTGTTTTGTAATGGAAATGATAACAGATTCTTCATGCCATTAGTGCTCCTATTTGCCTTGTAAAGACAAACCTTGTTCCTTGTGTGAGTTGCTACCTTCCACAGCAAAGACACACCTTAGACAAAGATTTCCCTCCATTCTGCCACTGTCTTGTCTCATTTTTGTGTGAAATTTTGAATCCCTATCTGCTTGTTTCTCCTAAAGCTATTGCTAGTATTCTGTTTTATATTCCTTGTCTGGTTCTGTTCTGTCTTTCCTCTTGGCCTTTTCCAGCAATAGATCTTGAGCTTTAGCAGGTTGAAAGGCATCTGATCCTAGATTAGAGTTTTCAGTACACTGAATTTTAAAAAAGTCATAATGACCTTATACTGTATTGAAACAAATATTCAGTTGAATAGCTGTTTTATATACATAGCTAGACATTCAACTTAGCAAATTATATAAGTATGTGTTTGTCTCCTGTGCTATTCAGCAAGGCTCTGAAGAATGAATTTATCATTAAACTTGCTGAGGCCCACTAAGGATGAGCAGTTTGTTTAAGAGGCATGCCAAACAGAGTTTTGCTGAAAGAAATCTCTCATCTTGCAGTTTGGAGCACAGGGGGAAAAAAGGAGGTAAAAAGTATAGACACTAACAAGGAGATTGGTGTTCCAGAATGAAAGACTTCCCCTCTCATCGGACATATTTAAATATTGTCACTGAAGTTATTAATTTGGAAATACAACAGAGTAATGATACTTACATTGAATTTCTCTGGATTTAGTTTTCTAGCAACTGAGCCTAGTTGAGAGGCACAGACAGTGATCTCCACAAAAGATTCTCTTGTGGTTCATATTGTGTTTTTCCATTTGACCCTAAAACTCCTGCTCCTTGGGTGAGCATACACTGTCATCCATCCATAGCACTGTAACGTGTTCTTGTATTAAATATAAGGAAGAATTCTGCATACTGTTTGGGGGACACTTTTGCAGGAAGTAACCCACTGCAATTTGTTTAATGGGAACTGAAGTATACACTTCAGAAATGTAATATTAGACAGAAAAATGTGGGTATTTTTTCTGAGTTCCTACTTTTATTACAATATGTATGGCACCTTTACTTTGCTAAGCTGACAATTATGTCTATTTAGGTAGAATATTGACATATGTATTTTCATGTTCCAACAGGAGAGCAGGTGTTCTCTTTTCTTAACAATTAAAATAGGTAAATGCTGAAACTGGCATTTTAGAAGGCTTGTTGCTCCACTCATTCCTTAGTTCTCTGTCAAGAGGTTGATGAAGTGTTGACATCTCAAGCATTTGGCAACTAGCTACAAAAAAATTGTCTTGTCAATTTGCAAAATATTACTATTTATCTTCATACTAAAGTGTAGACATTATTAAATATAATCTAAGACAGCAGAAAGGCCTTCCCTAATAAGATTACCTGAAAACTTATACTTAGCAGTGCTCTGTGAAAACTGCAACTTTGACTTCATAATGTAATAATTTTTCATGTGTTTGCATCTTCTCTTCAATCAGTTTTCTGATAATATTTCATGAACTTTTTTTTCAATTGAAAAACTACAATATACCAATTTCTTCCCAAAGAGAAGGAATTTCTTTTCTCAAAGAAACAAGGATTACTTTAAAACATGATGTGATGTAATCCTTTTACCACCTAGAACAATGAAATTAGAAAAAAAATGTATATTAAAACTGCTGTGTTAGCTATGAGTACTTCACATGATGTAGTCCTTACAGTTCTGGAAAATAATTACTCTTTTGATAAATAATATTTTAGTGGATGAATGAGTATTCCTTCAAGATAACTGACTCATAAATACAAATATGATTCACTGAGAGTCCACAGCAAAAATTTTGTTTTCTGTTTATCCAGTATGCACAGGAAGGAAAGGTCAGGGCTAAAGGCAGAAAGTTTAGAAATCCAGGACAAAAAGTTATGATACATAGTATGTTTTAAATTTGTGCAGCTGTTGCTCATCCCTCTTTCTGTACTATCCAGATGTACCAAAATTCTTGTTTTTAATCTGGCTAATGTCAGATTGAACACTAAACATTTCACACACACAATTGAACTAATTCTTGATTTCTTCACCTTCATTCTGACTTGGATATGGGTCAAATTCAAGACCTACTTTTTCCCAGTCAAGTTATTCTGCAGATAACAGGGACAAACACAGTACTAAGGAAAAACTTAGGTTCTGCTGAATAATTTTTTCATTGTTCTGCAGTGAGATTGTCTTTAACTTACATTTGTGTTGTGGTGCTTTTTAAAATCTAACTGATAAGAAATGAGTAAATTAAATTAATTCCTTTGCTAATTTAATTTTTTCTAATTATTAAAAAAAACGCCAACCAAACAAACAAAAAAACAACAACAAAAACACCAAACCATCCCTCTGATCAAAATACATTATCAATCTGCTTGTTTTAGTCCTTACCTGTCTGGGAAATATTGTAACCTCTATTCAAATTCTTTTCAGGTTTGGTAATAGATACCCCTTTATCTTGTTCTGAGTCTGGTTAGTGGGTCTGTAAGTTGATATTTTTCTGACAGTTATATTTTCCTAACATTCATTTTCTAAATGTGAAGTGGCGTTTCTTCAAAATAGTGAATTTTCAGAAAAAGCTCTAGAGGTTCATCATCACAATGCACCAGCTTGAAATGTGTCCCAGTAATTCACAGGAACTATGAATACATAAAGAAGATAAAACATTACCCTCTTGCCTTAAAACATTGCTGGAAATGAAAACTCAAAATCCCATTTAATTATTTATTTGTTTGTTTGTTTGTTTATTATACAGGAAAGCAGGGGTTCTTTAGTTAAGTGTAAATGAATTATGACATTCTGATTTAGGTAGTATAATATAAAAAAATTGCATATGTACACATATATATTTTCCAAAATTATTATAAGGTATGTGACTAATTTGGTCTCAATCATTTGTTGAGTTCTTAGCTTTGCAAAAGAAATCCTGTGCTTTGTTTTTTTCTTGGCTGGTGAATACAGGAGTAACTGCTTTGTATGTCAAATTACTGCCAAGGATTCAAGGATGCAAACAACCTTCAGAAAACTAAATCAGATGCTTCCTCGGTGGTGTTCCTACTTGGGAAACTCTGCCGGGAAAATTCTTTCTTCTCCTTCTCACCATTCTTTTCCTGCCAGCATAAGGCTGTTCTTTTTCTTCCTCTGCTTTCTCTCTCTCCCTCCCCACAGTCACTTAGACTTTTTTTTAGATTTTCTTTTGCTCCCGACCTTACAAAGCCACCACCATAAACATGACTTTTAGCCAGCAAAAATCCACTCTCTGTGAATAAATTGGCTGCTTTTATTCCTCATTTCTCTTTTGTGGGAATGGCTTGGATGCGAATTTTCCAAAGACAGCAATAGAACACCCTCTTCCAGAAGCTCCCATGAGAACTGTCTCCTACTGCCAGCGTCCCACAGTCTGGCTGTGCCAAAGCACCTTGTCCTCTTTTGATGGGAACACTAGGAACTTGCCTGCCCTCAGTAGACAAAGCACTGGGTTAGCCATTCCAGTTAAAGGTTAACTCTAAGAGCCCTTCAGTTTTGCAATCCTATTCTCTGAGGAAAAATAATTTATTTTACTGCACAGAAGCCTCAGTTCACATGAAATGAATTATTCTGTTCAGCTGAGGTACCTCATCTTCCCAACAGCCAGCTTGGAACTGGTGTGGAGGAGGACTTCTAGAAGGTAGTCAGCCTAACACTGTTCCAGCCCTCTCTCCAGAGGGTCCTAACTCCTTCTGCTGGCTGTGGAGAGCAGATAGGCCAGCTTTGGTCTTAAACTTTGCAAAATTAGGCAGCTGGTGCATGACCCAAAGAAGTTACATCAGTGCTCGCATCAAAACTCAGGATCGCTGACGCTGTCAGGCAAGGAGGGGAGAGGGCAGGTTTTTGTCACCTGCTGTGTGAGAAGGGAGCTGTTTCACACAGGATTCTCCCGCTGGGCAGTCAAACCTTTGCCTCTGGATGCAGTGTGTGCATGTTCCTTCTTGATCCCCTCCGTCCCCCTTGAAAAGAAGCAGTAGGGTTATTACAGCCGTAAGTGATGTAGAGAGGCAGATTTGACCAAGAAAAATGTGCAATGGGCTCAGATCATATGAGAACAATAGTGGGCAAGAGTGAGGAGGAAGGAAAACAGATTTTTCAGAAGGTGTGTAACTGTAGCTTTGGGATAAGACAAATCAACTGCCCCAATGACATTCAAGATATATGTTTGTCCAATAAAACCCACAACTGTAGCTTTCCCACTGCCTCCCTCTCATCTGGTGTTTAAGTAGCTTTGATTCTCTGTCCTTGGAGAGCTTTAGAGCAGATATTTCTATCTGCCCTACCCTCACACCACAACATTCTCCAGCCTCACATGAAAGCGTCATTGTTGGTGTTTGTTCTACCTTTTCATATCTAGGCAATCTTTCACCTAGCCAAGGCAGGTGTAATGTCAGGCTTATTCCATGCCAAAAGTAGCAGATACATGTTCCAGGATCAGTCTTTGCATTCTTATCCAACTTGTCAATACCTACGTAATATGTTTTCATGGAATTTTTTTTTATCTGTACCACGAGCTGCAACATGTAAATGTTTGTGTCTGCAGTGAGTATGTACTTTTCAGGGACATTTTTGGAAAAACAGGGTAGTATTTCTTGAAAGACTACCTCCTTGTTAAACAGAAAGAGCAATTTATTTAATAGTGTTACTGACACCATAATTATAATATTTTATTAATAAATACTGAAAATTTTAGCATATCTGGTTTTGTTGCTGCCATATTACATCTCCTGAGGAGGTCATTCCACGTCATTTTCAGGATTAAATCATGTTGCCCTCTTTGCAACTTCTGACTTTTAAAAATAAATCTTGTATTTTCTATTAGAAGCACTCATGTGGATGCAGGTGTCTTCTGCCTCATGGGTGGGGTTTAACACTGATGGTGGGACAGATTATTTGTGTTCCTGTGATACAGACTACCAGTTATATTTGTAGGGTCCCAAAACTGGGGAGAAAACTTACATACCTTTGGCCCTTGTTTAGATTCAGTCAGTTCAATAAAGCTGAAGAGCTAAAATGCAGGCATGAGTTTTTGTCAGAGCTTTCTGAAATTCAACAGTTGTTATCAAAACACTGTGTAAACTTCATAGCTCCACAGTTCCAGGTTTTGGCTTGGGCTCTGATTGTGCTTGAATTGTTTCCGAGTGATCAAAAGAGAAATTAATAGATGCCTAGTAAGAAAGTTCACTTTATTCTATTTGCAGTCGAGTCTAATCTCAATACATTTAGATAACTGCGATAAACATCCCTTTGAACTGAACCTCACCTATTCCTGAAGGATTACAGAATGCTGGAGTCTGTGAAAGCATTAGTACAACTGCTGGCTCGGATTAATTATACTTCTGCATTTCTTAAGGGCTGACAAAGGGTTTCACAGAACCTACTGAACTGCACATTGTGCATCCATGTGGATATTCCCTGTATATTATGGGAGACCAGCAGCTTATTGTATTTTATTGAGAGTAGGTGGTCTAGGAGATGGGAACTTGCTGTCCTAGCCATGGAGAGGTTGGATAGGACAGAGGGAGGTTTATGCTTTCCAAAGCAGGCATCTATTAATAGAAATCAGAGCCTGGAATATATCCTCTGGTGTAGCCATAAGCAATTCAAAAACACAATTAACAAAT
Organism: Rhabdornis inornatus; assembly: GCA_013397075.1. Lineage (NCBI taxonomy): Eukaryota > Metazoa > Chordata > Aves > Passeriformes > Rhabdornithidae > Rhabdornis > Rhabdornis inornatus. Next base: position 244,267 of record VWZS01003646.1, read on the forward strand.
ATTCAGCGGATGTCATTTGTGTTCTAGGTTGTTAATGCCAGAAAGCTATTATTAGAACTATGAAGTACTTTGACAACTTGCACTTTGAGGAATACAACATTTTCCTTTGTTGGCAGTGTGCTGCTCACTAAGTTTTGGTGGAATTTAGATTTAAACAGTATCTTCTATATTGTTAAAATCTGAAAATCTAGTTTAGACAAAACTACCATTCCCTGTGAAGTGGATTGAAGTGCGCTGTTGGTTGGAATATTTTTAAAGTTAAAATTTAAATATAACCCTTATGAGCAAAAACTTAATTTTAGTAGAATTCAAACTGAGTGCTGCATGGCTAAGGTTAAAATTAAAAGTGAAAGACATCAGCTTCTGTTTAATTTATAGTATTTGCGTTAATGTGACATGAAATTCTTTGTCAGAAGAACAGCCGGTTTGAGCCACACACTTAAACTTATAATTTTTATACAAATTTAAACTCTGTCAAAATTGATTAGATGCTTTGTTGATCAGGAATAGAACTTGTTGGTGCTGAATTGCTGGCATTTGCTGAAGGAGTTTGTTACACAGGAGGCTAAGTGGTTTTCTGCAGAAATGGTGATTTTTATAACAGCAAAGCCAAATATGGTGCCATCTTTTCCACACTGTTGTGAAATGATAAGTGCTTTCACATTTCTTTTCACCTTTGAGTGCTGATTTTATTGTTTTTCTACTGAAAATGTTAAAAGGGGAACAAGCTATCCCACATCCAAACAAACCACTTCTTCACAAACATCTCACAGGCAGAATTGTTGATATTTTATATGCATTCTGCTGTGTTTTGAATCTTGGGTTTGATTTGCTCTATTGCTGCATTGCCAGATATTAACAAATTACTTGACATGTCTTCATAAAATCTTGTATACTACAGCAGAGCTTAGAGTTACAATACAGTGTGTTTTCATTCATTTTTTTTTATATTTCAAAATGGAGGAATATGTTTTCTGTAAGTCCAATTTCTATAAAATGGATCTCTGAATTTTAAGAGGGCTTTTTAAAAAGTATTTTTATTATACCTATCAATACATTTACAGTATTATTAAATTGAATTTTAATTACCAAACATTATCAGTTTATGATTGTGTGGATTTTCACATGTCTTTGTGAAAATACCCATTATGATACATGGTGATTTTTACATGGTGCATAATGTTTAAATGACTTCTAACACAGCATGATACACACAAATATTGTGGGACTGTAGGGTAATGGAAATGTAGAAACCAGGATGTGTGCATACTTATGTCAACTGAATGTTATGCTTGTAGCTAGTAATTAAATATTTACAGAGAGAGACAAAAGAATGTCCCTTAGGCTGAGAGCTCACAGAGCTGTGTGTGTAGCAATATTGAGGGTACTAAACTATTCTGAAGATGCCCAGCAGTCAGGGAGCTGGAAACAACACTGACATTTTGACAGCAATAATGACAATAAAATGTTCTTAGAGCCTTGCTCCCTTGGTCAGGTGATTCCCTGGCAGACTTTTGCCAGGATCAGCTTTTCTGTGCCTCTGCCACTGTCTTTGCTTTGCAAGCAGCATGTGTCCATTCTCGCCCCATGCACATGGACAGGGCCACCCCAATGCCTCCATCAGCCCTACAAAATGATAGGTGAAGCACAGGTAGAAGCAGATATTCTCAAAATTTTCCTAAGCAGCAGTGAGAAGGTTTTTAAATCCTGTTGCAGGGATACTTTCCTGGGATGATCCTTCAAGTGTTGATATAAACAAGGTGGATCTGAGGCATCACATCACACAAGGTGCTGCAGAGCATTTTTAAACCTGAAGTTTACTTGGATTAAGCTGATCTCTGTTAAACAGAATGATTCTGGTAATTTAGAGTTTGTCCTAATCTTCCTATTACTTTACTTCCACATTAACAAGTAAGATCTTTGTTATTTGATGATATGCAGGTTTGTACTCTAGTGAATTGCTTTCAGGTTGATGTTTAGGAGGTGCAGTGTTCTCAGAATGTCAGTTTTGCATAGATTGCTTGATCTTCTTACTGGCTGGCTGGCTGCAAGCAGGATATCATGTACCTCAGAGAGCCTCCAAATATACTTTAGATATAGATCACTGAAAAAAGCAACAATATATATTTCTGCCTATTTAATTTTATACAATGATAAGCAAGGACCTACTCCTACTAACTTTATAGTCATTAATAAATAGATGAAGAGAGGCTGACGTGCAAGTTATGATAGCAATTTCATGGGTTTTTTCTCATCCTGGTCCAGCACAAACCTCAGATATACTTAGATAATTCTCCTATACCATTCTTCTTTCTACCTTTTCATTTTTAGAAACCACAGCGTGCCTCACCAGGACTAAAACATTATGGAAAACCCAAGTTCAAATCTCCCAAGGCCCCCAAGAGTGGATTGTTTAGTTAGGCTGGAAAGGCAGAATTCATTAAACCAACTTTCCTGGTGTTACGAACCATCTCTTGAAGAATTCGCAAAGGCTGGACTCCAGAAAAGACATGGAGAGGCCAAAAGAAAAGAGCTCTGTGGGGTCAAAGGCAGATGACACGAGCTTCCAGGGGATTTAGCCTGGATGTTGGCTGAGCTGGATGCTGCTGACTGTGGAGCTGGCTCTCACCATAACCTTGTTACTGAGATTAGGATTAGGACTGCCCAGGAGTTTTCAGTCTAGCCACATGTGAGGTAGACTGTTGTGGGTGCCACAGCTGAAATATTCATAACACGAGCCCCAGGCAGCCTTTCCTTATCGTTGGCTCTCATACAACATGGCTGATAACTATTACTTAACAGTCATCAGGGAAGACAGATCCATAATAGTGAGAGACAGCAGAACACTGGTGCAGAAAACACTTGGAATTTAAGGAATACACGAGAGGAAGCCAGTGCAAGTGAATGACAAGTACAGGGGTTTAGCAGGTCCAAACTAAGCTTCTTGAATGATTACTACCACCAGGAAAGGATTGAGGGCTGATTATCTTGAGAAAGAGACATGCCTATCAGCCGGTTGAATCAGATTAGTCATAAGCTCCTCTCCTAAGCTTTTCTTTCAAGCCTGTGCTCACTTTATCTCCTGAAAGGCCATTCCTTTGAGAAACAACTTTCCCAAGTACTGTGTAGGAACCTTAGCTCCAAGAGAAATATCAAAATGCCAGTGCCTGAGATGGTGCTTTGGGTTTGGGTTATTCTGAACTACAGCCTGGAACATAAAGGGATGGATTTAGAAAGTAGAGTCTGAATATCTGTTGCCAGGATCTTGAATAATAAAAGACTAAACTGGTACTTAAACAGATTAACTACAACTAAAAACCTACTAAATGTTAATATTCTAGTTTCTGAAAAACAGGCCATGAGTGCCACATACATAATTATCCTTTTTACAGGATGTATCAATGTGCAAAATATCAACAAAAACCTGCCTAGTGTCCAGTCCCCTCCCCCTCAATGCTTCTCTTTGGGATGTGGCCATATTTACACAGTGCATATACTTACCATATTGATTTGGGCTAGTTTCCCAATTCTGTAAGTCATGGGAAACATAAACAAGAAACTATCAAACTTTATAGAAATCTGCAAGTGTTTGAAGTTAACACGCATCCTCCAATTATCTCACAGTAATTTTCCAGACAAAAAAATAAATTACAAAAAATTACTCTGACAAGGATATGGCAATGTGTAAATTGATGTGGAAACAGAATTGCTTGTGAAATCTCATTAAAGCTGAAAAGCAGAAGAGGAAAAGCTACAGGATAAGAATAGCTGGTGCACTGCTCCTCAGATCAGAGCTCTGCTTTATCCACAGCATCTAAACCCTTACATATGTTGGAATAGATGTTCTGTTTTAAAACACTAAGTAAATATTAAACTTCCACACACTCTGCCTTGCTCTTTGCATTCTTTGACACTTGGCTGTAAGGGGTTGCAAGTTTCTCAGATGAAGTCACTTAGTACCAGGATGGCAGACAGCTCCAAATAACACAAACAAGCAAAACTGGGAAAGACAGGCACTTCCTGAGTGCTGCAGTGCTTCTATCTGTGCGGGGATCAAGCCATGGAAGTTTTCTGTTCCTTGAGTCTACAGTTTTAGTTATGTAGCCCCAAGATTTCGCCTTGCTGCCTGGACAAGGTCGTGGGTCATGGTCATGATCGAATAATGTTTGCTTTTTTTTCGTTACTGGTAAGAAAATAATGCTTTCAAGTAATAATTCATGGGGGGAAAAGAAAGATAGATAAAAAGAAGAAAGAAAATGTGTGAAGTATGGGAGTTAACCATGTATTACACTGATGTGTGACTGCCTCTGAGAATTTCATCCATGCATCCTGGGCTCCCGTGAATACATTCCTGCACAAGATGTTGGTGTTCTGTGATTATAATTCTCCAATTTTGTGGTAGAAAGCTAATCCCAGAAAACAGGAAAAAGCCTCCCATATTTTAAACAGCAGTTTGAGAATAAGTAGGCTTTGTTCCTAGGTTTGCTGGTGTCTTTGGAGGTCACCTCGAATTATCATTCATACCAGGGATTTCAAAAGCATTCCCTGATCCTGAAAAGCCAAGTAAAGATATCTAAGAACTGTTATTCTTGTGGTAGTCAAGGCTTCTGTACATTTCAGCAGAGTATCAGAATTCAGCATAATTCAACACAGCATCCTAGGGTAGAAACATAGGAACATGGGAATGTAGTATCAGAACTCCACATAGGAAAATGAATCTCATGCATCTCAAATGGAGCACTGCCAATAAACAGGGCTTTGATTTAAAAATTATTACATTCCCCTTTCTTGCTCTTGCCAGCATAGGCAGAATGGTCCTAATATTGACCAGATAAAAGAAAATGGTCTAGTCAGTGCACTCTGAAGTATTGTGGACATTAATGTAGTCAATGATAAATACCTTTAATAAAGAGTGTTTGTCCACAATGTGTTTGTTTTTTTTCATCTATTCACTAAGAGACTGACTTACTTGAATTTTGACCATTTAAACTTAAACATCAATTTTAAATTACCTGCCTATCCTCACAGTGCACTAACGGAGAGAGATAAGCATCTCCAGTGGGTGATTCAGCCACCTGAAGATAAAAATGTAAGATAGGTGGGAAGTGCCTGTCTTTCCATTGGAAAAGTCACCTAGATTTTATGGAAGACATCTAACTTTCAAACAGGTAAAATTAGTTGAGAGAAATCCCAGAAAACTACATATTCCAGAACAGGAAAACTTCAGAAGAATTTGTCAGGGATTACAGGGAATTACTGTCACTTGACTATGAGACTACTGCTAAACTTAAGCAAAAAACCAAATCCTGAGACTTGAGGAAACAAGAAATATTAAGATTTTTTTTTCCTTGTTTTACACTGGTTTTAGTGTCTAACAGTGGAGTGCTGGAAGGAACTGTATTCCTGATAATTTTGTTGTCACTTTACTATATTTATTCTGGCTTTCAATTTTTTACATATCCATTGAGTGGCTAGAGACAAAATGCTGTGAACTGCTGTCAGCCATCTGCCTGGGACTTCTGGGCCACATGAGGAGGAGCCGTGCTGGAAAGGGATTCACACAAGGCTAAAATGTCCTGCATTGCCTGGAAAAGGAACAAGTCAGGTGTTCAAGTCAAAGTGACAAGACTGACACAGGAACTCAGCACTGGAGTTAAAGGGAAAAGGGGCTGCTGAAGTACTGCTTCAGTTAATTTCCTGACAAAAAAAAAGAGATGTAAGATCTATGAAGTTGTTAGCTGTGGCATGGAAGGGATGAGGATAACAATAGAAACATTATATAATTTGAAGATATATTAACTTTCTCTTTCTGTATCTTCTCAGTTTCTAACTTCAGTCTTTCCAAAGAGACTTTTGGATCTAGAGAGGCTCCCCACAGCTTCTTCTGCTTGTTTCCTGCCTCTGACTTTTTCTGAGATCCTGGCTTGTAATCTGCTCTCCTCCTACAGTTCCTTATGGCACTGTCTTAGTGTTATCCAAAAATACACGTGTTCCATAAAGAAGCTGCCTATTTGCTTGGAACTGGTACTGGTATCCTGGGTCTTGCTAGATTGTACCTTCAGATCATTAATTTCCTTCCAGAAGAGCTCTTTTCCAATGTAATGATCCAGGTTCAATGAGTCATTCTGGCAGCCAATTTAACCCAAACTGTGCTGAAGTGCACAGTCCAGGTAGAACTGCATCTCTAAGTGATCTGATTTTTTTTTTCTAACAGGAATTATTACACATGGATGCTCATTTGATTAAAACACCCAATGAAATTATAAGAAAATTACTTCACGTTGAGGATACGCTAAGAATGTACGTTGTGGAGTCAATCTTATACACCCAGGTATCAAATTCATGCCCTCCTTACCCAGTTTTGGCAGTACTTGGGGCTCAAAGTCACAGTTAGGTTTGTGCACAATTTGCACCCCACTGCATTCCCTATTGCCAGTGTTTTATGATGTGGAAAGGTCCAGAAGATGACCAAAATATGCACAGAAATTTGATATGGAGTTAGAGAGAAGCTTCGAGCCTTTTAATTTTTCCTCCAGTTTCATCCACAATTCTCCCTTTCCTTTGGCATTATGCTTGCAGACAGGCACACTAATACCTTTATTACATAACTGTTCAGAAATGCTCCCATTTCACAGGAAAGATGCATCTCATTCACACACCTTATGCAAACAAGATATAAATTGCTACACAAGTGAGGACATGCAACATTATGCTTGAAAAGGCTACTCAGCTGCAGTCATCATGGCCCTTCCCTGTGCCAGAGAGTGAAACCCTCCCTTTGGCTTGTTTTCCTCTCTTTTTGGGGCTGGCAAAACTCTGCTTCTTCAACACTAACGGGGGAAAAGCTGTGCGATGAAAAACAAACCCCCCAAGCTCCACGTTCAAGGTTGGGTTGACCCCTACTGACCGTGCTCCTGTGCAGCAGACCTGGTGCCAGCTGGGCAGTTTTTAAAAATGCCAGCCCAAATTATGTGGATCGAGTGATTAAGCGTGTGGGTGAGCTTAAGCTCTTGTAAACCTTTATCATCACCTTTGCCACAGTCTGATGCAGCTGTGGAAATGTGGACTGCTCAGCGGGGTGAGCTACGGTTGAGGGATGGTTTTGATATTTACAGAGATGCGTGCTCTTCCAGCTGGAGGCTCCACACAGCTGCGGCTCACAAGCAGCTGGCCTCAGCTGCAGATCTGCAGTCAAATCACAGATTTTTTTTCCTCATCCGGAGTTTCTGTCCTCTCAAAAACCCCTTCAGGATGACTTTGAGAAATTAGTGATTGAAAGACCTCTGCTGACTGGTAGGTTTGTGCAAAAGGCAGGGGCAGATGATATGATTATGTTTTGATAAGAGAGTGCCCTGTGATAATTCCAGAAGGTTTTCTTTTATTAATACCTAGAGGTAAGAGAGGAGCTGAAAGCAAATTATATTTCCATATTCTCAGATACTGAAATGCTGTAACATTTCATTGCAGTTTGATAAACACTGTTGTCCAGGAGAGTGCTAAAACAATTATAATTGTCTCATCCATCAGTTGTAAACTATTAATATTGGCTCAAGCAATGAATAAGCAAATTGAGAAAGGAGCCATCTTCATTAGTAGTTCACTATTCTTAGCAGTTCATTATTTCTGAGTTCCTTAAGTTCATTATTCTAAGGAAGTTTCTATATGCAGCAGAGGATGTACTAGAACTCTGTAACTTGATTTAATTAAACTTTGCATTAAATTTGAGTCAGTTTAAACACATTTCTTGAAAGAAAAGAGGAAGTACAGTGAAGTAAGAATGGGGAATATACACAGCAGGTAAGATACTGACAGCTGCATTTCCCTATTCCTTAGCTCTTCCCCCTCCCTCTGTCTAACTGGTACTTTTCCTGTAATGCTCCTCACTGCAGGGCAGCTTAGGAGTGTTTTGGCAGGGAGCAGTCTGCTTATTCTCCCTGGAGACTGCACAGAGATCATAAATCCTTTTGGAGTTCTTAACCCTTGTATGTAACTGACAGCTTTAATCTTCTTCATTACTAAATTCAAGCAAGAGGCAGTGCAGGCACGCGGAGAGGAGGACACATGTCTGAATTGCTGGGCAGCCGCTCACACACTTTCTAATATTGTTATTTAATGGATCTTTCAGGCAGAACCCACCATGCACTGGAAGCAATCAGTCTTTGAGGCACACCAGTGCCCTAACAAATACTTGTGATAGAAACAGGTCCCTGAACATTCTTTTGCTGAGGAATTCTTTTGTTTAATTACATCGGTGACTCCTGACGCCTTTTCCCTGAGTTATAATTTGTGTTGCATTCCTTCCCCTCATTCTTTCCGTCTTGGCATAACTGGCAGTTCCTTCATGCCTTCTGCTGTTTGAGGGAACCAGGTGCCAATAGTAATGGTTCCATCAGAGTGATCCGTGAATGCTGGTGACCTCCTCGTAGAAAGAAGAGAATGATGACCCATTAAGGCAACCAAGTCAACTGTTTAGATGACTCTGTGCAAATCATTTTTCCAGATGTCTAAATACAGCAGAGGAATCTACCCTGGCATACCTTACTCCTCACTTATCACTATTATTATACTATACCAATGAGGTTTTTCACAGGCATTGTAACGTGTATTTCAGAGAATTTTAGTGCATGAGAAAATATTTCCTGCACGTGGGACATAAAATAAATTACATGTCCCAAGTGGCATATGATCTTATTGTTGCAGATAGGGAGAAGATTGATGCCTTGTGTCTTCTTGTCACAAAGCTGCAAGAACCATTTGTGGAAGATACTGGAGTGCTGACGTACAATGCTTGGGGTTTTTCCACTGTTTTAGCATGGTTGGTGTTACTGTCTGACTGGCTCTGTGTTTCTGAGGATGACAGAACATTGTCTCCTCTTCAGTTTACAGGGTTTTTTCACCCCTTTTACATAAGGATTGCTTTCACAGCACCGATTGCTTAAGGCAAGTGCTATCTAAATGTGTTTGAATGTATGCAATCATCAGAGGCATGTTTTGCAACTCTTTGTCAGAATCCAATAAATATATAGCAATTAAAGGGGAGATTATGGCAATGTAGTTGGTGAGCAAACAAGTTTCTTTAAAAAACACTTTCCCCCCTTAAATATTTGCCAGCATGATTTTTAGAAGAATCCAGCAGTTCATAAGCTGCTGTGAGGATTAGCTGGGTGTTAGATACTATACTATAAAAGCACATTTTTATTCAGAGTTTGAAGACCCAGAAACAACATGAGAAAATTGGTACACGGCTGATAAGGTTGGATGGTAGAGTTTTACCAAGGTCCCATATTTCATTTGAACACACAACACCCTCTGAATGTCAACAAAACAAACACGAACTTCAGGATGTTTAAACAACCTAAATTCCTTTAGTGGCAAGCTGGGCTGGCAGTGAGTGGTACCCAGTGAGGGACCAGAAAGGATATAAAGCTCACCCTGTTAGGTCCTGTACAGGTCAGATCTCAAATGATTTCAAGTTACAGGTTTATCATCCATGGTATGCACCAGGGAAACATGAAAAGCCTCTATTTCTGATTTTAGAAAATATCTGGTAAAGCAGTGTTCCCAAGAATGGTAGAGACATAGCAAAGCATACAGTCCTCCAGCTTTGATCCAAAAACTAAATTGTGCTTTTTTTTAGTATTATTCAACATCTCCTACAGCTGTTAAAATGTCAATGCTGAGTGCTCTTAGGGTTCTCAGAGTTTGGTTTGCTTCTGGTTCCCACTTTTCGTGTAGAGTCACTGATGGGAAATTCCCCAGGAGGTCCACAGCTCAATGGCAGATCTGGAATGTTTTAAGTACTTTGAGAATATTTCATTCACATTCACTCAGTACTTATATAAAAAACTTGAATTCCAGTCTACAGGACATCTGAGTAATGCACCATGTACCAGAATAGCAGTAACATCCTAATAATTTCTTAGTTTTCTCAGTAGTATGTATGTTATTAGGAAGCTGACTCCTACCTGTTTCAAGGATTTTAAAGTCTTACTAGAAAAACAGTAAGTAATGATATATTATTTGCCATGCATAAGGCTCTTACAGCACAAAGACAACAGAATGTCAAACAGTCACTCCAGAAAATGGGTAGGATATTTATGATATATATTTATAAAGGACCATTTTTTACAGGTTGTATGTGGGAGGTTTGGATGTCATCCAGGATGACTCAAGTTTGTAAGGCTTTTCTGAGTCTTTGACAACTGAAGTGACATACATATGAATTATAATCACAACAAGCCAATGCTGCTTTTCAAAGTCTCTATTGTACCTGACAACACTTGCTTTACCTTAAGCAGCACAAGTGTCCTTAAGATACCATTTCTTATTCTGCCAAGCAGCTTCCTGATCCTGGCATGACAGTCTTCAGCTGGAAAGCTTGTTTGCACATTGACAACACCATTGTAAGTAATTCAGTCAGCACTGTTTCTTGTCCCAGGATCCAAGCACTCCTGGACACTTGTCCAGGATCCAACTCCAGTTGGTTGAGCTTTCTGAAGGTGGAAATGTTGCTCTCAGCTCATAAGGACCTATTTTTTTTTTTTTTTTTAAGAAAAAAACCCCCAAACAACAAAAGAAACAACTCCTCTGTAAATGCTTCTCCACCCATATAAACAGAATGAGAGGGAAAAACCATCTGAGAAGTATTCCAACCCCATTCAGCATTTAAGGTCCTCCAGAGGAAAAAAGAGGTGAGGAGTAATTACGGCAAGATGCCCTGCCTGGAGTAGGGGTAAAACAACTCTTACAACACTCTATCAGTGGTGAATGGGGAAGTGGGTGTCTTGGTCTTTTTAGTGCTGAATAATGCTGAGCCCAGCCCGACCCATCACTGGCAAAAGTCAAAGATCCTGAGAGTGAGGTGAGGATGTGGCAGGAGTGGTGAAGGACCCGATAAAGGAGCCAAGTGATACTGCTGATAACTTATCTGAGGCTGCTGAGCTGACAGCTGGCCTGGGGACATCTGACTGACAGCCCATCACCTGATACTATAAAAGCCCAGGTCCACTTTTTAAAATATTCTCACACACCCCTTCTTGGAGTGTGTGTGGAGATTGCTCCCTAGAGAGGGGACTCCCCTCCAGGTTATCTCTTGAGGCTAAAGAGAGAGATTTACCCCCACCTTGGTGTGGATGAACCACACCAACCTCTACTTAAAAACTGATTTTTCTAGCTTTAATGCAATTGCTTCCATACTGCTTCAAATATAGTGCATCATGCTATACAGTAATTGCAGCTACCTGTACTGTGGAGTAAAGAATTCTGATTACGATGTTGTAGTGTGATCATTATCATAATATTACCAAAAATACGTTAAAAAAGAACCTCCTTAACACCAATACAGAATTAAGAAGCAGGCATTCTTTATTCAGCAAGATGCATGAAATCTCCTCTGAAATACTGAGCCTGCTGAGTACAGAAAAAGCTCCTGTTTATCCACTGTATTTTACAGACATATTCCTAGGTTTTCCCAGGAAAAGCAATACAAAGTATAATAATTTCCCTGAAATCATTGGCATGGAGGTGTTCCCTCCCCTCTGCTCATGCATTCTTCTGTGCTGGGGGTCTCTGTGGTGGTCCCTGGTGGTCCCTGCTCGGTGACTGCAAAGTCACACCTGACCACCCAGTGAACTGGTAAAACTTGGCACAACTGGGCTGGTTGCTTTCCACTTCTTCTTCCTACAGAATGAGCATTGTGTGGTTCCACAGGCCAGTGATTTTTGAAGAATAAGCATTGTATTTACCCACCAGGTACGAACAATTCTTCATCTGGCAAGTATAATAAATAACTTACTTTCATATAAATATGTCTGGTTTGCCATCCTTAATCCAAAGGTTCAATTACACCTATACAACTATTCAGACTTAAATTGTTGGGTGAGTCTGGGGTTGGGATTGGATCCAGCCTCCCCCTGAGAAGGGCTTTAGAAATCCAGGGGGTCCCTCCCACACCTGGTGACTCAGTGGGAGGTTCTCCCTGAAAAACCCTTTCTGCAGCTCCCAGTCTGCCCTGGGCAATAATATTGTTTATGTCTTTAAACTCTGACCTGTGGGATGTTCTGTTAAAAAAAAAAATTAAATCCGCGGTGTTAGTATTCCCAAGATCCATGACTTACTGTTAGGAGATAAAATTTCCATAAAATGTTTTTAGCCTTCTAGGCTGTGGTATGCTGACATCACAGAGGAGCAATTTCTTTATCATCACCCTAGAGATAATTGCCCCACCTGAATTGGGAAAAATTAAATGCCTTCATCTCTCTTTATTAAACAGTGAGTCTGATAGGGTTACAAAATTCAGTTCCTGAAATTACAATGCAAGAATTTTTGAAAATTTGAGTTAAATACTAATTTCCACTCAGTCTTTTAAGGAATTTTGAAAATCACTGCCAGAAGGGTTTAGATTGAAAAGTATGTTCCTTCATAGTTGTCATGTGTCTCACAGTTTTAAAGGACCTTGGAAATGGTCCATCCCAGAGTGTACCTGTGAAACTGCAGAACTATTTTGTGAAGCAAATGCGGAAATAAGTTGATCTCTTCTATGCTGATGCAGAAATAACTATGTTCCAGGCCAGATCTATAATAAATGCTCCTGTGGAATTGAAATAGACTGTAAAACACAAAATTCAACCTCACCCTTCCTCCCTCTGCTTTGTTTCAGGCAGGGACATTTCTGGTGTACTCCCTTGGCTGGAAGGAAACTGCAGTTTGTTTTTAGAGCTTTTGCCTTGAAATCTTTCTGTCCTTCCCCAGCTCCCTTTCCTCCTTCTCATTGTATATCTGCAGCAAAATCAGAACTCTGAAAGGCTGACAGGGTCTGAGGCAGGTGGTGTTCATGACAAAGGCCTGGCACTTTGTTTTCTCTCTTTTTTTTCTCTCATGTATCAGCAGCCAGCACCATGCTTGGAGTCAGACCTGCAACTGCTCTTAATATTTGAGGTTAAAAAAAATTTTAAAAATCCTGTGATGGTCTTCTGCATGTAAGGACTTCAAAGGAATGTAAAAGAAACATAAGACTGTTCAGCATGTGTGAAACACGAGTTTGAGACATCTAATGGGCCTTTCTGTAAGTTCATTAAGATGTTAATGGAGCAGCGGTATTTATCTTTTCAACACTCTGGCATATTCTGAACATCAGGATTCCAGCTCCTCCTTTGTTAGAGAGAAAAAGATTTTTAACCATGCATCTACTCAAAATGCCAAATAATGCCAAGTAAAAGAACTTTTTCTGGCCCTGGAAGTGGAAATCTGTGTGGAATGTCATAGAAATGGCAGCGTTTTGGAGAGGAAATTTAAAAAACATTAGGAAACATAAAATGTTTTCCTTGGTCTTCTAATCTTGCCACAAAAACAGTTTAAAAAAAGTACACTGTGGATTGTCCCAGGGTAGAATATGCTCACATTTTTAAGGAATTGCTAGTGCTTGTGCCCACCACGGGGTGGAAGAATATCTGATAAGAAAATCTGCGCTTTGACCAAGGGAGGACACTCTGGAGAACAGTTCAGGAGCCTGGAGACTCCTGCTTGGTCATTTGGAGCCATTTCCAGAATAAGCTAAACAACATTTCTGTTACCAACCTCATACCAAATGGGGACAGCAGTAAGTGCTGCCTGTGTGCATTGAACCAGGCATACTTCCTGAATGGTAAATATCGACCAATTTCAGCTTTGTTTGAAAAGTTTTGGTTTTTTTTTTCTCCTTAGAGAGTAAAAATTCATAAGAAAATCACTGGAAGCAGGAACGTAACATGAGACAAATGATTTTTAGATAAAAAAGTAAGGGGAAAAATGCAAAACCAAGGAACTAATTAAAACCAGCATTGATGGTGTTACCCAATGAGCTCTTTAAAAAGGAGTCTATGCAGCGGGGGGGAGGATGTTGAAAAATTCTTTTAACTTTAGCACAATAACATTTGGTACCTATATCAGTGATTAATAAAATGTACTAGCAGACTCAGTTTTGAGATTATGTGTCAGAACAAAGAATGATAACAGAAGGACATCTTGACCTGCCCACATATTCTCAAGGAGAGAAGATTCATTAGAAGATCTGGAACCATAAAAGGGAAATTTGGGGAATGGGATGTTACTAAATGATCACCAAAGACCCTCAAAAGACCCCTACTCATACAGTGGACTCAAATTAGTCCACTGAAATAATTTGCATATATGTATATATTCAGGAAATGTAATGACTATCCAGCTCAGTGTGGCAGAGTAGGTCACTCCTAAGCTGTAAAAATACGAAAATCGAAGGAAAATAATACAAGTAATCTATGTCTTTTACCAATCTGCCCTTACTTTGAAAAGGGTTCAAATGGAAACAGGAAAAACAAGTTCTAACTACTGTGTTATCTTAAACAGGAGGAAGAGAGTAGTGGGATGGAGAGGAGAAAGAAAATAGAGAAGGAAGATATTTCTGACAATTCATTGCCAGTCAATTTTCAAAAACCTCCCTTTTGCCAGTGAAAACAGTTTTTGTCAAACCATCCAATTCCTCAGAAACTACCTAAACCACACCTCCCTGTTCCCTCCTGTGGGTTGGATCACCTTTGCCTGTCAATTTGTCACAGCAGCACAACTTCTGAAACCAGAGGGACACCCAGCCTGTCATCTCCATTTCTACCTGAGAGGTCAGACTGTGTGGGGCTTCAGAGGAGCCCTCCTCTTCCTCTCTGCAGTGCTCCTTTATTTCAGGGAGCACTGTGTGTTAATTCCAAGTGTTAATTCCTCTCACTCAGCCACGTGCAATCCACTGTGCTCCCTGCAATGGAACACACAGTGATGATATTTAGGAAGTTGATACATCCCAGCAATGAAACCATTGATCCCCATCCAAGAATTTAATCAACAGGGCACATTTTCTTCAACTGCAATGTCTCTTGAATTAATTGCTGCAATTCAAGGTTCTTAGGCGTTGAAAAATGTGTTTGGTTATTTACAGGGTAAAGCAAAACACTTTCAGCAGGGAGAGGTGATTTGCCCTGCTGATCTGGGCCATGGTTAACCCAGGGTTTAGTTACTGAAAATAAATACCATTCTAGTAACTTCCTGAGCAGGAGGTCAGGAAGAATATCTCATTTTCTTTTTTGAGTCTAGTATCCTAATTCCAGAAGCACAATGCCTTGCAGTCCTGAGGGAAAATGCAAGCATAATAAAAGATTAGAGCTACAGCTATCATGATTCATAGATTCCCTTATTTTGCAGTCCTAATTTTCTGGAAAATTTATGTTGCTGGACTCACTTTCTCCTTAAGAGGCAGAAGGCCAAGATGAACCTGAGGGCTTTTTACCTCTTCTAATTTTTATAGTTTTTGCCAGCTGCACAGGTTTCATCTTTCACGAGAAATGAAATTGTCATGCTCCAGTCAATCTGCTGCAGAAATGTGAGAGTTCGCTGATAATGAATGTTACAGAAATCATGCAGTACTACTCTTAGTAAGACAAGGATCTAAACCTACCCTCAATGTTCCCAGTTTGTTTGTTTGTTTGGTTTTGGTTTTCTTTTTGTTCTTTTTATGTTTTTGTTTTTGATTGTTTATTTTGTGACAAACAGGGATATGGATCTTTAAATTATCTGTAAAACAGGTTAGTTTATTTGACAGTTCTGTGCAGGTTGTTATACTCGGAAAGTCTGCTCAGACATAGTTATTATAGATGGACAAAATATATAACCGTATATAAAGGGAAATAAATAACAAGAAAGCTAATATGAAGTATATTAAGACATTAAGATTATCAATAGGTGGCTATATAACAACTAGATCTCACATTTTTTCTGTGGCTTTCCATGTTCTCTTCATGGTTTTCCTAGACCAGAGGTCAGACTGTTTTTTACTGTGTTTGTAGTAACAGAATAAGAACTCATTCCTTCTTCTTGAAGTCCTGAAATGCTGCTATCATATTGAAAAAAAAAACCCTTGCTATAAGTCAAGATGATTCAAAAAACTTTATTAAAATCATTAGGACTACCATGTAGCTGTTCTCTCTCCTCATCACTATATTTAAGCTGTATCCAGGTTTTGGAAATGATCAGCAGTCTTAAACAACTTTCTGGCCTTTAAATCAAGCTGGAAAAACAGAACATGCTCTTGATTCAAAGGTGAAAAGAGAAATCTGGCACTTGTAGGAACTAGGGCTGGAATGTCATTATACCTGAAAATTTCTCCATTTCAGGGGAGCTTTAAAGAAATTATTCTCATCTTTGTGAATTTTCTCAGCTAAAAAGGCAAAAATATTGGAACTCCAGGACCCTAGAATCAGATATTTGAACTGAATTTGGTTGGAAAGTTTCACCTTGTGAGAACTTGGAGGGCAAAACAAATTCTGCTCTGTGTGGGAGAGAAGTTTCAACAGCATCTGACCTTTATAAAGAAAGCTGTGGCTATTTTGCTCAGCTCTGTATCCTGAAAGGTCACATGGTGATAAGAGCACCTTATTATGACTAAACTGTTGAATGTATTTGTGATAAGCTGGTACTTTTCTTTCTTATCCTTCTCATTAATTAATTAATGAGACCTATTGTTGTTTCAGCCTACATGGCTGAAAGAACAGCATGATCCATGACATTAATTCAAGGAGGAAAACTTATGAAATGCTTGCCTTAAACAGATATTTCAGAGGCCAGGACTTTGGCTCCACACACTTGCATTTGCATCCAGACGTAGATACAAATGTATTTCAAATAATTTTCAGGATTTTGAAATAAGGTAGTAAGTACCCAAAAATGAAATAGACATTTTAAAAACTTGCAAAAAGGTATTTTGCTTTGCAAAAGCAAATAGACACAGGACCTTGGAGAGTGATGAAATAATATTTAGAATCATATTGAAATCACATTAGAAGTCCTAAAATCATGAGACTACTAAAAAAAAAATGTAGGAGGAAATTAATCTTTCTGTGTGTGCAATGTAATATCAATGATGGATAGTAAATAATGCAAATGGTTGCTTAATATAAGTGGCTGAATATTCATTTTGTGATAACCACCCATCCTGGGAACTGCAAAAGAAGGGATTGAGCTGTTCTCTATAAAAATACCCTAAATATTTCTTTACAATTAATAATATTTACAAAAGAACACAGACAACCTAAATTACAGGTTACATACCTAAAATACTTTTCTGCAGTTTTGGAAAGAAGTAACCTAAGCTGAACTAAGCTAAGAAGCAACCAAACCTGGAATAACATAAGAAGAGTACAGAGAATGAATTACATAATTTTCTGCCTGTTTTCCCTAATCATAACCTGGGACCATCACACAACAGAAGATGTGTCTATCACAGTCAAAGTTGAAGGTATTTTTATGCAGAAGCAGTCCTGAATTTAAACATGCCCTTTGGGAAGCAGCAGCAAATATAATAACAATTTAACCTGAGCAAAAAAACAACCAACCAACCAAACAAACCACCAACAAAAAACCAACCAAACTTTATTATTCATCTGCATATTCTTTCTCTGAGTATATGGAATTTTATTGTTCTTTAAAGCCTTTTAGCCTGGCTTTTTTACTGCTGAAATATGTGTTCCTGAGGATTGTAGTAAGCTAAGTTATCGGTCCTATTCAAAAAGGGCCTCAGTCAGTGAGATTTGATTGCCAGGTACTTATTTTTCCAGGGAATCACCACCTTTTCAAATACCTTAAGAATAGTGATTTAGGGTTGTGGAAGTTGGGGCTTTCCTGGGGCTGAGAGAAGGAGGTGTTCCCAAATTGATTTAAGGGAAGGGTTTTGTGGGTTGTGGGGCTATAAGCTGACCTTGTAAAGCAGAAAAAAAAATGTAACACCGGATCTGGTTAATCTTAAAGGGTTGATTTTTTCTTTTTTTTTTTTTTTTAATGACAACAGTTTCTTTGAAAAATACCCACACTGCTTCTGCCTTCCAGATCTTGGAAGCAGCTGCTCTGTGCAGCATGGAAGTTCCTCAACACAGAGATCCTGACTCACTTTTCTTGGGGCAGTAACAACTTTACTGCCACTATGTCAGTAAAACTTGCCTGTCTGAACAATGTGGCTTTTTAAAACTTAATTAGACTACCTGGAAAAAGCGAGCCCTTTCTTCCTGGACTCACGTTCTTGGAAACACAGGAACATTTAGGCTGGAAGAAAAACCCTTAACGAGGTTGAGTGCAATCATGGACCCAGCACTGTCAAGGCCAGCACTAAACCTGTCCCCACGTGCCACATCTATTTTCAAATCCCTGCAGGGATGGTGACTCAACTCACATTTTACAAGGAAGGATTCTTCTCAACTGCTAAGCAAAACAAAAGCATCCCCAGTGGTCCCCTGCCTTTCATCCTCGAATTTCTGACTGGAATGAAACATGGCTCATTTGGTCCTACAAAGAGTCTCACAGACTCTTCAGTATTTTTTGGTAGCAAGGCAAGGAAGAGAGTTGAGCCTGCAGAAAGACATCCACCTCATGTGCTGCTGCATGCAAATGGCAAGTCATCCCCAAAAAATGTACTGCATGACGCCATTGAAATCTATTTTCCTCAACCAGAAAGCCTTTTTTTTTTTAATGCCAAAGTTTAAATAATGTCACTTAGTGACTGTTTGCTCTGATACTCTCCTTATTCTCTCCATGAAAATTTTAGGTTCTTCTGAGCATGCAAAACTATAGACACCACATACTAATTACACTGTTATACTGCTTAGCATATGAAAATGCATTCTGCATTGCATATCAAAAGCATGTAAAACAGCTTTCAGAAACCTTTTCTGTGGAGTGCTATTGATATTTCCAAAGAATTTCACAAGTAGGGAAAATTACTTATTCAAGTTCTATTTGGTGCCTGCATGAAGGAGTCCTTAATAAACAGAATAAAGCCAAGCAATCTCTCTCTTTTGCCCATCGGTGCCTAGCACTAGAAGTTTAAGACAAAACTTAAGACAAAGTTGGTATGCAGCTAAGAAGGAAGCTAGGAATTTGTGATTTGTAACTCCTATTGATACATTTCCCCTTCCTTTCTCCATCTAAAGAAACCCTTTGGACATTTTTTCAGACGCCTGTAAGATAGCTATTTTTTCCTGAGAATCCTGACTCATTTCCTATCTTCCTGTAAATAATTTTACCCAAGAATTTGTCATCCAGTATTCTCCCTATTAACAAACCTTCAGTTTGTTTACTTTCGGAAATATTGCAATATGCTAAGGCTTGAAAACAAAGAGATAATTAGCTCTGAGATCCCTTCTGAAGTGTTTTATTCCATATGCTTTTCTGAAACTGGATGATTTGGCCCTGGAAAAGCAATGCCCTTAATTATTTCTTTATACATCCAGATAGGGATTCTCTCTGCTCCCTTGGCTTAGTGTCAAATCTGTCAGAAAGGAAATGATGGAAAATAAGAGCGTGCTCTGTAGGGTTTAACTGAGGTCATGGATGCATTTAAGAACACGTATTACATGACTGCCCACATGAACTGGAAGATAAGCACAGTTTCGATTATATGCGTGTATATACATAATTTTTTTTTTTTGAAAGGAGGTGGATGTTTGGAGAACACTCATATTTCATCTAGAGATGTGAAGCGCTGTGTTTTACACCATTTTTGAAAGGAAAATACAGAATTATGGAAAGTTTCCTGCAGAGAAATACAGGTCTTGGCAATATTTCACTTTTGTGATGAATACCTGAATAACCATTGTTATCCATTTTAGAGGGCTACACTTGAAAAGGGGCTTTCAAAAACAGAAAGTAAATAAAATGCAAAACATTACCTGTTGTGCCTTTTATTTTAGCTCACTGTGTTTTGCTAAGGAAAAGGTACCCAGAAGAATTAGTCTTGTATCCAGGATCACACCATATCATGTTTACTGCTTTGGCTTCTGCTCTCTATCAAAACCCCACTACACTGCTGCAGCAATTCTGCCCTGCATTTAGTCACTTGAGGAAATAATTCCAGTTCATACACAATAAAGCAATCCTGGATCTGCTTTAAATTACATTAGCAATTGCGTTTACCTCTGTTTTTGCCTGGAAAAAGCCCAAGAAGAAGGCTTTGGACCAGCTTCTTGCAGCCTGTGGTATGGTTTCACCATGCATAGAAGTGGTTCTATGTACAGAAGTCTCATTTAAAGTACATGACAGATTTTCTTATAGTCCAGGTACATAAAAGTAACTTCTTTAAATAGAAATATCCACAAAAATAGCCACATTAGCCTTGCAAATATAGAGAGGGGTCCTTGTTTTTCACACCATGTCTCTTCATTGATCTTGTTTTTGAAGTTGCTTGTGAGTGACTGATACTAAATCCACACAGAATAAATCTGATAAATCTGATTAATTCAGAGGATAATGCGACTTAAATAAAGCATGAGTACGGATTGCCAGCAATGTCATTAGTTTTAGAGAACGCGTCCGTAAAATGTCAAAGTTTGCAAGCATCCAGACTTAACTCACTCCTGTAACTACCAGTTTATTTCAAGCTATTGGTGCAGAGTTACTTATTCTGATACCCTTTTTTATGGTGCAGCACATTAAGGTGTGCTATTTTGTGTTTAAAGTGGGGTGGTAACAGAGATCAGACATTACACCACAGAGAAGACAGAAATACCAGCATGACTCACCTGAATTAGAAAAATCCTACACTCTATGTCTGCCTCAAACATGATTTAATTTCCCTGATATGCAACAGCTGCTGATTACAAAAAAAAAAAAAGCAACCAAACAAAAACCCAAAAAAACCAAAAAGCCAAAACCCAAACCAAACCAAAGCAAAAAAACAACAAAAGCCAGGCTCAACACAGCTACAATCATAATAAACAATGACCTTGGCTTATATCTTGTAGCCATGGCAGCAGCTGAAAGGACTCTTCCCACAGTGTGTTAGGAGGTGGGTTTTAATCACTGTTTCCCATGACTGGGTGTCTCAACGAGGGAGCAAGGCTGAGACAAAGAGATCTGCAGCAAAGGGGGTTATCCTGACAAAATCTGTGATCACACTGTAGGAATTTTGTTTCAGTCCTCCAGGGAATGTGCCTGCCCCACGTGCAGCTGCTTTTGGAGTCCTAAAGCTGCACCTATGGATGGTGGTGAAGTTTTTCTGTGTTTATGTATATGAGGGTTTATCGAAGGAAAAAAAAAGTTGGTGAGAAGGTTTCTCAGTGTTTCCTGTTAGTTTGAGCAAGATTGCCAAGTCAAAGTCAAAACTGGATTTTGTTCTCAGTCTGACTTCTGTATATTTGTTTGTGCCCGTTTCATTAAATATGGGAGTGCTACTACTCTCAGTTTACAGGAATGGGAAAAAATACAAAAAAATGATCTCTTTCAAAGGTAAAGAAAATGTGAGGAGGGCTTTCTGTCTTTGTCCCTGGCAGGTAAAGTGAATGGCTCGCTCTTTTAAGTCAGTTAGCTGGTGCATTTTTTCTCATATCCTTAGGGAAGGCAAAAAGCACAAATACGGTGTGAAAAACGTTATTTCCATGTTCATAGCAGATGAAAAAAATATTTTAAAAGGCGAGAATAGCTACTGGGGAGTTGAATAGACGTTTACATAACATTAAATGTGGGATTTATATCTCCACTTCTCTTCAGGCAAGAAAACTTTCAGGTCAATCTGTTGGGCACCAATACTGCATATACCTCAGGTTAGTAGAGAGGAGGGAGTACACGTGCTGTGCTGAAATAACCAGACCCTTTCTACTCACTTCAGACACAATTCCACAAGTCTTTCCTTAGGTTTTTTTGCGGGGAAGCTCAGAAAAAAAATCTGCAGGTCTCCTTTCTGGCTTTGCAGTCAATAGTTTTTGGTGTGTGGGTATAGGAAGCGCTGAAAGCTCTGCTGTGTACGACACCTAACTCGCTTATTTCACCACTTAATTTGTTTATTTTGCCACTCTACTTAATCCAGCTCTTGGGCTTTCCTCTTTCCATTGGATCTAAGGCTCCACTCAGAAGTCACCACCACCGTCAGGAAGATGTTTTTTTTTCCCCCGACAGCTCCTCTGTCACACAGCTCTTTGTAAAGCTTCTCACTTGACCTTCCTGGCACAGTAAATTAGTAGGATCACAATAAATACCGAGTTGGTATTGGAGTGGATTCCATGGTAGCCTCTCCACCTGCTTTTCTCCAGGCTGTGGGGAGTGGGAGCTGCCCAAGGGGCAAGGAGATGAATTCTGGCTACACTCTACCTGCAAACAGGAGGAAAGACACTGTGCAAGGTGTACGAAGAAATGGCTGCTTGCATGGAGTCTTTAATAGTCCCCAAAATGTGTAAGAATAAGTGTTCCCAATTATTCTGAGGGATAAAGATGGTTGTTGCCAAAGGAGGTGAGTGAATTAAACCTGCAGTGCTGGGCATCCCTTTTTTTTGGGAAAAAAATTGGTATTTAGTGTATCTGCAGTGATAGGGCAACAATCACCATTGCAGTAGTTGCAGTGATACTTGTGGAAATTAAAAAAAAAGAAGAAAAAAAAAATATGACAGCAACGAAGAGTGCCAGTGTTGTCTTTTCAAAATCTGCAGAAAAGCACCAAAATAACTGGAGTAATAAAGGAAATGGCCCTCAACACTGGGTACCTAAAATAAGAACCGAGGACAAGTACTTTCCCAGAAAAGTCACAACCTCCAGTAACTGCTACTCCAAGGGCTTCTCCACTATATTTAATAGCTCTTGCTGGATTGCTCTTCCATTAAGTTTTTATGGTCACTTTTGGGCAATTTTAATATTTCCTTTTTTGTTTGAGCTGAACCTGTAAGGCTGTGGTTCTGTTAGGTGTGTTGCAAGATGTTTCCTAATTCTTGTATTTGAAGAGGAAATCAAATAATTTGCCTACCTGCATGTTCCCATGACTTTTATGGTCTGCTGCTGAGGAGCTTCAGTGTGCATGTTCCCACTTCCCTGCCACTCCTGCTCATGGGTTTTATCCTTAATCTGGACTATGTGAGCCTTTTCCCATCCTGCCCGTTTTCAATATGAGGCACTCTGAGCAGCATGCAGAATTCAGGATGTGGCAGCTCCTGACTTCACATTGTGGCACCACGATGCTTTTGGTGAAAGCAGAGGGGAAGGAAGGCATCGGGGAACAGGATAATAATCCCAATTGTTTATTTTTAAACTCATGACTGTGATACCCAGTTCCTGGATTCTGGCTGTTTGAGAAGTCAGTGAGCAAGCAAGCAATGCCACTTGTAAACATCCACCCTTAAAACTGGTTTTACAGCCAGTCTTGCAGAACCCAGGACCCTGCATTGTCACTGGAACAAAGCTGCTGTGGGAGCTAAATGAAAGGTCAAAGAATCTGGCTTCGTTCCTCTTTGGGAAATGCACAGTATCTAGTAAATGTTGTCAGCAACTGGGGGTGGGTGGTCCCTGGAGGATGGGAGCTGTGTGAAATTCCCATGCCTTGGGCTGAGAAGGAAGAGGAGGGAGAGGAACTTATTGCCTTGCAGTACAAGAGGGAATACGAGAGGGAAGTGACTTACAGCTGTATGACACCAGTGGCTGGCTGAAATGAAAATAATTTCACAGGTGTTGGAGGTAAAGCAGAAAACAATCACTCGCTCCAGGTGTTTGTGTGCTTAGAACACAAAATCAGTAAAAAACCCATAACTCACTGGACTTCCATGGGGAGGGGTTTACAGAGAGAGAGAGAGACAAGATATCCTGAGAGCTGCAAGACCCACGAAGATGGCAAGCAGGACTAAAGTTCTCAGTTGTTGGGAGCTGTTTGTTTAGTTTGTATTCTATCCTACATGGGGCAAAAACATCTGCCTGAGCCCTTCTGCTTGCAAGAGTTAAAAAATAAAATTAATCTGTATATTCTCTATGCATTGCCACATTGCTTTAATTTGGACAAATGGCAGTATACATATTTCAATAATTTACATTTGATGGTAGGGCTTAAGTGCTTAGATGTTTAATCACCTCTGAAATATGTTTTTATTTTCTACATAATCTGCAAGAGGTAGCAATCCTACAAACTTCTTTGTTTTCCCACATTGTGGCCTGAAATGACTCATTTGTTTAAACTAGTAGCCATGTGCAATAAATGTCAGATGGAAATTAATTTTGTTCTACAAGGAGAGCTTATTACTTCCTGGAAGGATGTCCCTGAAAACCAATACTGGTATTTATCAAGGTGCTGGTATTTAGCGGTTTTAAGGTTATATAAAAATTAACTAAAAATTATACACCTACACAGAACTTGCAATCCCCCCTGCACATATAATTAATTTAAAGATAAATGTCAGCTTTTGAAAGTCACACTGAGATTTCTATCCACATTTTGAGTTATTTCAGTGACTTAAAAACAAAACGCCAACATTCTTAGATGATAGTTGCCTTGAAAGAAAAACAGCAATAAAGATGGCTAAAGCATGGTTAGTTGTAGCCACTGCATTGACTTTTCCATTGTGAGAATGGAAGAGATACACTTTTGTACACACAATAGTGAGGAAACTACACTAATGGAAAGCTATTGCAAAGCCCTGCCTCTAGAAGAGCTTGCAAAACTCCAAAACAGGTTGGAAAGGGTCTGGGAGAAAGCCCATAATCAAGGCTTTTTCCCCATAGTTGTTCTTCTACCCTCCATGAGATGAATCAAATGAATACAAAACAA
Organism: Rhabdornis inornatus; assembly: GCA_013397075.1. NCBI lineage: Eukaryota > Metazoa > Chordata > Aves > Passeriformes > Rhabdornithidae > Rhabdornis > Rhabdornis inornatus. Next base: position 268,826 of record VWZS01003646.1, read on the forward strand.
AACGGGAAAACTTGGCTTAATTTCCAAAATTCCTAAGATCAGGCCCCATTTTCTTTAATTTAAGTACATCAATATAAATAATGTATAAAAATAGTCATTGCCATTGGTGCTCAGCAGAAATCCACCCCTATGAATCTGGTGTTTGCACAGGATCATGTAATGGTTTGAGCTGGAAAAAGCCTTAAAGCTCAAGTGGTTCCACCCCCTGCCACGGCAGGGACACCTTCCACCATCCCAGGCTGCTCCAAGCCCCAATGTCCAGCCTGGCCTTGGGCACTGCCAGGGATCCAGGGGCAGCCACAGCTGCTCTGGGCACCCTGTGCCAGCCCTGCCCACCCTGCCAGGGAACAATTCCTAATTCCCAATATCCCATCTAAATTTGCCATCTTTCCATGTGAAGCCATTCCCCGTGTCCTGTCCCTCCATGCCTTGTCCCCGGTCCCTCTCCAGCTCTCCTGGAGCCCCTTTAGATCCTGGAAGGGGCTCTGAGGTTTCCCTGGAGCCTTCTCCTCTCCAGGCTGGACACCCCCAGCCCTCCCAGCCCATCCCCAGAGCAGAGCTGCCCCAGCCCTCTGATCCCCTTTATGGTCCTCCTCTAGACTTTCTTGCTTTTTTACACAAAAAGATAATTTTACACACATCAAAGCCATTTTGGGGTCTCTTCTTCCTTCCTGTGTTGCTTTTGTTCTGTTTTCTCACAACTGGCATATACTTTCTTCAGAGGAAACAAAACAAAGCAAAGTGTAAAGCTATTTGTCCCCTTGTACAAACCTGTCCTTTCAGGGACATATTCTTTAAAAATGAACAGTTCTTTTATTCAAGGCTCAGGAAAAGCTTAATAATTTACTTTCTATGTGGCTCTCACACTGATCTGGCAACTTATTTAGGGCCTCAGTATTAATGACAACACTAATTTTTCAACTCAGACAGCACTTTCTAAGTTTTGCAAAGTCATTTATATTTGCTTGTGTATCTCAACTGCCTTTTCCATATTCCCCCCCTGCATACCATTTATTTGGCTACATCTTTGGGAATTGGTACTTTTCCATCATGTTTAAGTAGAAATAAATAGTTGTCAAGTTCATGAGCTGTCTAATTTTCCAAGGTTACTGATAAAACACAATTATTCTCACTTTTGCTCTCACTGCCTTGTAAACATGTAGAAATGAAATAAATGAGAAGAACATTCCAATCATAAGCCAAATATTGATTAAAAGTGGTTTTTATTTTCCCCAAAACTATGTTCATAGCTGCATTGCTGTGGTTGAGACCTACTGCCAAAGTCTTTTCTCTTTGTGTAATGCTTTCATCATTTGAGATTTTCTTCCTTCAAGTGTTGAAATGAGTCATTAGCATGTCGGTATATATGGGATGATCTCATTTCACACTGAACAAAGAGGAAAAAATTATTAAGAGTAGGGTATAGTCAGAGCAATTGTTTATTCTAAACAGAGAAAACTTCATATCTTTTGTTCAGCTAGTTGTGACTGTGACATAAAATAGTGGTAGACCCTCAGAAATGGTCAAATTAATTTATATTTCTTATGAATTCTTTTTGAAGATACTTTCTCAATGTCTTATACAGGGACTATACAGATGGAGGGGTGGTTTTGTGTGGCTTTCTTTTGTTGTTTTTTAACCACCTGACTTGGCTAAACATTTCACTTAACCTGCTGAATTTTTCCTCAATGAAGCAAATGTTACACTGCACTCTGCTGAGGAACTTTTTTTTTTTTTTTTTAATTTAAGTAGGGTGTTTCTTTCATGTAATTGTTCCAAAGAAATTCCAAAGGGTAAGTGATGCTCCAAAGAGTAAGGGATGTTTTAGAGCACCAAATTCCTCACAGGATCACATTTCCACATATATTACGTTGTGTACAGGGGATGCTGGCCAGTGAGGAGTGTGATATGATGCTGCTTTGGAATCTTTGGAAGGGTTCCATGCTTCTGGATTTGGTAAATGACCATATGAAACAACAACCACAGCATTTGTATGCAAGTAGGCAATACAACCAACTTAGACTCTGCTTTGCATCAGAAAACACTTACAATAAAGGGTATGAATGCAAAAAAGCAACTAACTCAAAGCTCATTCAAGTCAAAGGGATTAGACACGATGCTCAAGCTCTGTGCTTGTCAGAGCCTAGGTGATAAGTAGCAATAATCCATTCTAAAAATTTTAAATATTGCGCTTTGGGATTTTTTTTTTTTTTTTGTGGGGTTGTTGTACCAAACCCAGGCAGGCTGTTCTCTCCTACAGCTGGCTCATTTCTGATGGGAACATCAGGGCTCTCAGAGCAGCTCCTCCCAGAGCTGTTCCCAGCTTTCACAGCTGCCCATCTGTCACCCCACTGGAGCCACCACCTCTTGTGCCTGTCAAACGGGAACCCTAATGCTTGCTCAAGTACATAGAAACCTAAAGGTCTCTTTGTGCTGCACATTTCACCTGCTTTGGGACTCAGTTTTCCCAGGCTCAAGGTGAAATCAATACAAGACCCATCAAAAGAAGTTGTACTTTACAGCCTTTTGTCTATTTGAGTATAACCTGATTGGCGGTGGCTTTGAAAATGATGGTTTTTCACATAGGAAGGACTGACTCTGAAATAGCTTTTACTTTCCTGTGAAAACCAATTTGCTTTGAACTTGCTTTACTGTGAATTCACTAATTTTTTTACATGACTACAGGGTATTTGTTCTTTGACTAACTGAAGTGACTCACCGCTTATGCGAGATTATTAATCTTGCTAATAATTTCATTATTATATGTGAATTAATATTTTCTGCTATAATCGTGGTTATGCCTTTTCAGAAAATTGATTTTCAAGTTCATTAATACTTTCACATATCTGGAAAGACAAAGCTGGATCAACATAAGTATTTTACTTTAGGGAATGCAAAACATTTTATTTGAAATTCAAATCCCTTTGAAACACTGTAAGAAAATCCAAAAGCAAATAAAGATTTTGAAATTATCTATAAAACATACATTTAAAATAGAAAAATGGGCCCTTGGATACTTTTAAACATTTTCCAGTATTTATTTTTACAAAAAAACCCCAAAAGATCAAAAGTGCTATGATTTGTTTAACAAAGAAATTTCTGTCACAGCAGCTTTCTGTAGTGGAAAATCAATTACATCATTTTTTTACCAACCTTCAATTTGATGCTATACAGTATCAGCAGCCTCCTGAAGTCCAGAGGGGGCCAATGGGACATGTCATCTCATGGCATGTGACAGAATTAAACTGTCACTTGAATGAGGTCCATTCAGTGTTTTAATATCTCATAATGTCCTTCTTTACAACTGAATTTCTGTGTCCTAAAATGATATATAGATTTTCCCCACCAAACTGTGTCATCAAATGAAGTAAGCTATGGGCCTTAAAAAACTTGCAGACCAGTAAAAAAGATTTAAATATGATCACAAGTAGGAGTTGGGAGACACTAATTCAGTTTCTAGGACAGACTGTGGAGTCTGTGGGAGAGTCTGAATTGTCTGCACAGCAGAAAGACTGCTGCTGTTGTGAGGAAGGATTGCTCTACTGAAGATAAAACTTGTCCTGACAGACTGCAGAGAATGAAGGAGATTTCATGTTGTAATAAGCTTTATGCTCAGCCATGAAATGGTAGAAACAAGAAACAAGTCTTCCCTGAGCCCACCAAAAAAAAAACTCCAACAACTTAATTTGCAAGGAGTAACATCCCTCCCCTTTCTTCCACCCTGAGCTGCTGATGAGCTGTGGTCAGGGCCATACCTCTGTCCATCCTGTGGGATTTAATCATCATTTAATCATCAAGGGAAAGAAGGAAAGTGCTTAGACAGCAGCTCTGACCAATCCATCACATTTGTGAGGCTCTTGGTCAGCCCAGTGGCATTCTGCACAGGGGTCAGACACAGCGTGGTTCTGGATTTATTGCAATTTTCTCTTTTAAAAAAATCTTCCCTCTCCCCAAGTATTACTCTCACCATGCTGTCTGAGTGAGGTAGAACACTAATTGGTATTTCCATTTCCTTTTTTTTTAGCCAGCTACAGACATGAGAGAAAGTACAGATCCTGTGCTTTCTCATGCAGTTTTGTAGTCTTCCACATCCTTAGGGAATTTGTGCACTTGACTGGAATTATCACACCACGGTTTGCCTAGATTGTCTTTTTTAATGTCATTAATGTTTACAAGTGTTAATGAAATGCATTCCAGGCAAATAAAAAGGCATTGGGAATCAAACTGAGATAACATCTAAGAAATTTCCCAGGTTAGTTTATTGCTTAGCAATAATTTTGCAGTGAATCCAGTATGTAGGACAAACAGAGAGAAAGGCATAGTCTAATATTTCTTCATTTAAGTGCAGTTGCATAGTAACTTTGAACCCCAGAATTTGTTTATTTTTCAGTGCTTTCTCTAATGAATGTGGTAGCTGAATTCCTCCCAGTTTAACTGATACCGTGGCTCCCTCACCCAAGGTTATCCATACCTTGCTAATTGCATGATTAAACTTAACATTAAGCCTCAGCCTCCTGATCTGGCTTTGAAATTTGCCCATTTTCTATTTCTAAATTAAGATCCAATTAAGCAGAAGAAGTTCTGTTTATTGCTGAATGCAGCATACAATCGGTATTGTATATTTTGCTTCTGGGAACTCTGTGGACATTACCTGGCTTGATACCACATTATAAACTGGGTACTTTCACACAAGAAACCTCCATTTCCCAGAAGTTTCGGTGAGATTTATCCTGACATTATTACCATTTGGTACATCTGATAAACATTTCTAAGAGAATTTAGCAGGGAGGATAGCCTTGGACTCCAAATCTGCTACAGATGCTGCATCTTCTTTTCTCCTTGCTCCGAAGCTTGTTCCAGTTGCTTTATCTTCTAATGCTGCAGTGAAACCTGAGCAGATGACAGCAGAAGGAAACAAAGCCTAATGTTTCTCCCTGACCAGCCTGAGATCTCTACAGACCTATTCTGGCAGGCTTTCCTTTAAAATAAACTTTAAAAAAAGGTTTGTTCCATTTCACTTGGCATAAGTGAGAAATTTCCTTTTCCTCTAGTCACTTTGCTACTCATATTCCTAGAAAAGTTTAAAAAAACCCAACAACCCAGGTTAAAGATCTGCAACTGAAGCTGACAAGTGTGGGTTCCTGCTGGAAAACTTAAGTTAAAAGTTATAGCAGCTGTGTCTGAAGAGTTCTAATTGTCTTTTATCCATAATTTTTAGCACTGTGTATTTTGATACTGGTTATGTGAAGACAGATTATTATCACTGCTGCAAACAGCTGACAGCTGTGATGATACTGAGAGAGAGGAATTTGGAACAGATCTTGAACCCTTAACGTTTACTATAGAACGGAGGTTGAATATTTGATGATTTATTGGCTTCTTAAACAATGAAAAAGGTGAAGGTCTTCAAATCCAGTATCCATTTTTTTTCCCATACTCTTTTCATAGAGGAAAGTTGTGGAACAAAAAGGGGAAGCCCAGCAGGAAGGAAAGCACATGAAATATGGTCAGTATACACAGAAATGATGTACTCTAGAAAACTTCAGAAACAAAATGTAAGTTGTAGAAGAATCACTGCCAGTGTTCTGATGTCTAAGTAAAATACATGTGGGTGTAAGCCAGAATTTTTAAAGGGACTTAAACACCTAAACCAGTAAGGGTAACACAATTTTTTAGCTGCCACCTTGACCTGAATTGCCTTGAAGAATGGTCCCTGTCATTGCAGGCTTTGTGAGTTCCTTTATTGCTTGGTGCTTGGGATTTCTAAAGTTTTGTCTCCCCTGCTTGTTTTAAAACAATTTTCTTGGGGGGGAAAAAAAAAAAGAAGAAGAAGAAAAAAAAAAGTGAAGAAACCAGTTCTGACTCTCTGACTCAGAGGTTCCTCAGAGCAGCCTGGTGTCTGAGCACAAGAATGCTGTGAATCTCGTGGAACTAGTTGGTGCTACACTGGGGTGTCCCATGAACCTGCCACATCAATGTGAGATCAGTTTGTTTCAGCCAGGACAGGACTGGATAGTCCACAACAGTCCTGATTTATTTGAACTAGTCACAGGTTTCACACACCCAGAGCAGAAATGGAAATGCTTGGGGGAGCTTAAAACCAGAAAACCACAACAACAACAACAAGAAAACATAATCCAGATTACTACCTATTTTTGAAGTCAAAAGCTACTGCAGTAGTCACATGGAAATAAAGGACAATATTTTCAAGGATACTCTACAGATGTACAGTTTCCCTCAGATATTTTACTCCTATATTTCTGTATGCAATTACTTCTATAATTCCATTACGGTAGACTTCAGTTCACCATTTAACAACATGGTTCACTAATGCCTTTTTTTTTCAATACCACCTCAAAAAAACTCCATATATCCACACTTTAAATTTGCTTCAGTGGGAAACTCAATAAAGACCCAAATAAAAATTGCTTGTGCAATTTATCTGTCTGCGTAAAATTTTCTTGCTAACATAATAGTTGAAGCAGAGCTTTTGATAAGAAATGCTGGATGTTTCATCACACAGGATACAAGGCAACAAATCAAATAAAGGTCAATGCTATAAAATCTCCTCCTAGAAAGCTCCAGGCCGTGCCAGCAGGAACTGGCTTTCCCCAAGCTGCAAATCTGTGTCCTTCCCACCATATGCACTGAGCCTTTATAGTAAACATATAAACATACCACTGTCCCTATGTGGCAAACATTTCCTGTTTACATGGAGTTAAATTTGTGTAGCAATAAACTGTTCTTCTTTGTGTGCAATTTCCCCTCTCAGCAACAAGTGCAAAGGAAGGTTGCATCAATATCACGTTTCAGTACAAATCTCAAAGTCAAATACATGTTTTATTTCACCTGGGCAATTCAGCATTCTTTGGGGCTGGGGAAAAAAAAAAGGTCAACAAATGTTTTATTTTATTTTGAGATCTGTGATAAGTTTTGTTAGAAGGCAAGGAAACCTCAGGTGGTGTTTTACATTGGAAATGTACTCAGTGTTCCTACTGTTCAGCTCTGCTGGGTGAACACCTGATTGTTTCAGCCTTCTCATGATTCAGACAATCAATGGATTAAATAAAGAATGCACCTTCATGCACCATGATGTTGCAAACCGCCTTGTTACCCAGCAGCAGTAACTTTGCTTATGTGGTTTGGTGTGCTAAAGCTATTTTACAGCCTTTGATCCCTTTCCCCTTCTTTTGAGACAAATTAGAGAATTACTGGTCTGGATATTCCTTCACTATATTGTTATTTGCATTATTAGAGCACCTGGGAGTTCCAAGATTAAAAAAAAACCCAGTTTTTCAATGAATGTTACAGTGAAAAAATGAGCAAAAAAGAAAAGGTTAGAGTCCAAATTAAAGGGCAATATAAGTAATTCTCTTTCTGGCACAGCTTCGCAGCGCTGGGGAAGCAAAGCAGTGTGTGACAAACTCCTGCATGTCTGCTGCTGATGATAAAGCAATATGTGGTGCTTCATTTAGGTTCATATAGCAGTGTTAAATGAGTGTTTGGACCCCCACCACAGCTTGATCAGCACACAGAGGTCATTTGCACCTCCTCTAGCTTAATTCATTACTAACCTCAGCAGTCCCTCCACACCAGATTTAATAAACACTTAAAATGTTTAATATATTAAATGAATTTGAAAATACATTTAAAATTTAATAAACACTTTAAAAATTCCTTGCTGTAGGCAACTCTGAAGGAAATCACTGATAGACACACTCTGCCTTTAAAAAACAAGACTGTCTTCAGACGTCTAGTGTTCTTGCTGCTTCCTTTTGACAAAATAATTCATTCCCATAGTGCAAATTCTTTTGTTACTAAAGGCATGACGTTTTTCTTTCTTATCACACTGTGAAACCTTTAATTGAATGGTACTTGGATATATGGGTAATTCACCAAAACCCTCTGACATTCTAATCATATGTTTAATTCTTAATACATTAATTTTGTTTACTTGTGAATGCAAAAAATTACAGTACCTTAGAAGGCCTCAGTCTGAATGGATCCATATAAAACTTTCTACAGGAAAAAAGAATAATTGAATATGCATGAGGATGTTTTTCCTTTTAATTTTTTAAAAATCTTCTATGTGTAAGGCAAAGTTGCATTCTATGAATTGCTGTTCATATTTCAAGGCTTTTTAATATTGGCCACATTCCATAATTTCATTTTATTGCACAGTAATGCAGAGGAATAATTGAAGAATTATGGTACATTAAAGTAGCAACTTGGCCTATCAACCACACAAATCAAAAAAACCCCAAGAAAACCCCAAACTACAAATTTTCGAATATCTTTAGTATCTTTCTAGCATTTTTTTAGTTATTTCAGATCAGCTGAAATGCCTGCACACAGCAGAAGAACTCCCAACCAGCTCTAAACTCACAATATCTCTCTTCTCAGTAGCAACAGATCCTGTTCCTACAAAACTGAATATTACCCCTGAGCTCAGCAGGTGAGATTTGAATCCAGATGCATCCCCTAAGCCCCTAAAAAAGCTATATCTTCTACAACTGATAATTTAAAAGAAAACATACATGACAAATTGAAGAGTTGTTTCTCTCATTTGATAGAAATATGATTTGATTTTCTTTTCGTCTTGATAAATGAAAACAGAAAATTTCAATTTTCAGAAAATTACAATTTTCTTTTTCTAATTCTCCTTCTTCAGCACAGTGCTGAAACATTTTTTAGTCTGCACTAAGGAAAAATACCAGAAAATATTTTTGTGAGAGTATTTATCTCACATATATCTGTCTCATGAAAAGATTCCATTAAATGGCTTAGAATGGTGTTGTGTTGGTCCACAGTTTATCCAGTACTTTTTTGAGGAAAGTTTGAGGCTGAAAATGAGGGGTCATTCATTTCCCATGGTAAAGATAATAAATTGGTTGATAAGTTGCAATGCATTTGATAAAAGCTTGAAAATAAAATAGTAGCTGCGTGTCCTAGAAATTAACTTGTGGTCCACAAAAGGGCCTCAGTGAGTCCTAAAAATGTCAGAACCCTGATTATCTTTCATTCATCTAAACTAAAAAAAAAAA
>VWZS01003646.1:277887-288494 GCA_013397075.1 Rhabdornis inornatus
AAAAAAAAAAAAGTTTCTTCTCCTAAAATGAAAGACCAACAAACTCCACAGTCTTCTGATTTTTAGACACAAATACTTTTTCTTTCAACCCCAAATATGCTTAGAACAAAATTATGGTAATGATTCACAGAAGAAATGAGTAATGAAGAAGGAAAAAGACATGAAAGCCACCCAACCATTACAGAGGGGGGGCTGTGTTTCCAATGCAATCACAGTTTGTGACTTCATGGAGATGAGAGAGCGGAAGGAGCTGCCTGATGAAAAAAGTACAACAGTCTCAGAAAACACAACATCACTGTCCCCTCACCAGATGAATGCTCTATTCCCAGTTCCTGGTTTTGTTTTTTCCCTCTCTAATCCTCGTTAACCTTAAAAAAAAAAAAAAAAAGGACAATGTTCCGAAATGAGCTGTCAGAGACATTGTTGTTCTAATACCTAGCCTAAATCCAGCTCCTTTGGCCATCCAAGGATTAACTCTTCAGTCAGAAAATAAAGAACTTCTGAACTTTTTCCATTTTACCTTCCAAAAAGAGACTCCTGCTCTCTGAATCCCGCTCTCTGCACGCTTCCCAGCCTGCCTCCTTAGTGGGAGCTGCAGACGAAGTTCAGTTTGGGGTGCATGTTACATTACAAGGCTGCAGAAATCCTAGACTTTTTCATAATTTTTTTTCAAAAAAGGTGTAGCAGTTTTATCACTGCAGCAGCTGCATTCCCTGTTAGCACCTTTGCAGGTCCTTACACACCTACAAAGGGGTCTTAAACTGATTTTGTGTTTCCCAGACATAAGCAGTAGTTTCGAAGCCCAGTCTTCCAGGAAAGAACAATTAAATGAATCCTGAGCTGGGCAGGATTTTGTGGTAGCAGGTTATCCAGTTTAAAACAGGAACATCCTAAAATCCTATGGGAGTTCCTCTTACCTTCAAAACACACGTTTTTCCATCACCCATAGTTGAGAAAAACCTATTCCTTGACTCCTACTCAAAGATGTTTCCATCTGCACCTGCAGATGTGCTACTGCAGAAGGACAATTCCTGTTTAAAATCCTTAGGGATCATGGGCTCCATGAGAGGTTGACTTTCCTGTTATTTTAATGCTGTCTACATGAAAGTGGAGTTTCTTTTTTGTTTTGTTTTGTTTTGTTTTGTTTTGTTTTGTTTTGTTTTGTTTTGTTTTGTTTTGTTTTGTTTTGTTTTGTTTTGTTTTGTTTTGTTTTGTTTTGTTTTGTTTTGTTTTGTTTTGTTTTTTCTTTTTTTTTTTTTTTGTTTTTTTTTTGTTTTTGTTTTGTTTTTTTGTTTTTATTTTTTTCTTTTTTGCTACTCAGCATACTAAGTCCCATATCCTGTTTCCCAGGACGGATTCTGGAAGGGATGGGGGCTTTGAAGTGTTTACTGCTGCCTGAATTTGGATACTGCAGACCAAAAAAATAACCCCTAGAGTTATTTTTTCACCAGATTTCCCCCCCCCTGCCCCGTGAAACAACCCCAAGGAGGTTTTTATTTCACACCAGGGATCCCACAGTGTGCTTTGGTTTGGTTTGGTGTGGTTTGGTTTTTGTGCATGAGTGGTGGTCATGCACCTGAAAATCCAGGGAGTGCAGGAGTGGCACACAATTCATCCACAGTGGGTGCCTGCACAGAGTGTTTTTATTATTATTTAAGGCCAAATACCTGCAGCTGAAACCTGCCACCACTTGCCAATGTGTAATTGATCTACAGGTAACAGATTGTTCCACCCTGGCACAGCAGGGGAAAACAATTTGGAGTTGCTTATTCACCCCACTTGCCATTTCTCCTCTTGCCTTTGACACAGCAAGAAGTTAATTTCTCATAATTTCTCGTAAAAGAAGGGGGAAAAAAAAACAAAAAACAACCCAAACCACAACCCAGAAAACACCCCACCCAAAGAAACCCGTCCAAATCCCTAAATGCCCCTGGTGGCATTAAATTCTCATTTTTTTCCTAATTTTCCTGGCTGTCTTTGCATGTGTAATGGTTGGTATAGGGTAGGGGGAAAGGGAGTAGCTTTCATCTTGTAGTAAAATCCATTGCAAATCTCCCCCAAAAGCTGTGGAAATGTGTGGTTGATTAGACAAGGCTGCAACAGGTGAACTGCCAGAGGGAATAGCTCAGCTCTGGAGGGCCTTGCACTCCAACCATCAGGAAATGCACTTGTAGTGGAGAGAGTTTTTTGACATCACAATATTCTATAGCATGGTCTAGAGATGGAACTTAAAAGTACCAGCAAACACATTTTCTGGGCTAGGAAGGTACTTTGCAGTTGTTCCCATCCAGAGGGAAGACTTATGCAAACTCGATAAATGTTAACCTGAAAATATATAGTCAAAATAGTAAAAGAAAGAAGTGTCTATGGTTGTCCTACCTGTAGTATATGAATACATGCTGCATTTGCAAATGAGATGTGCAAATGAAACCACTGTTTGAACAAATTACACAACGCCTTGCTACAGGTAAAAGAAAACTCATCAGAGTAATTACTAATTGGTCCATGTAACACACACATGAAATGCAGATGCAGCCCTGAAAACCTGTTGGAACTAGAGAGTAGCAGACTGTTTATCCAGTGTGCTCAAGGGCCACCTTTTATTTCTGGGCTTTATTTTCAGGAATTTAGGACTTCCTCAGAGACAGGTAGGTAAGCAATCCAGCACTTTGGAGAGAAGGGTTTAACCTAAGATATTATCATTCTTGGAAAACAAAATAGAATGTTTAAAATACCAGTCTCTGCTGCTTCTTTTAACCAAGGCATAAAATTATCTGCCTGCAGTGTCTGCAAAATTGCACTGGAACATGTTCCATGGAAACAGCATATTATTTTTTGAATGTCTCAACATTTTGGGGTTTATATCAGTACGATTTAGTCTCAGGAAAAAAAAATGAAGGTTTTTCAAGGACTGTGCCATCCTACGAAGACTTGGAATGCTGTGACTTGGATAGCTATCACTGAAATATTATTCTGGTAACAGTAAAAATACACATAACTTAAAGCTTTATTTTAGTAACTCTGTTAGATAACTAAGATGTGGAAGCATGATTTTTGAGAGGATCCTTTTTTGCCACATGGCCATTTGCTGGTAGCTATTTTACAGCAGACTTTGCTGTTCTAAACAGGATGGGTTCCAAGGAGATTTACTTGGAGAATAAACAACTTCCTCGTGGGAATCCTGATGGCACAATCTGGCTCCTAGTGATTATTTTAACTTGCTTCTGAGGTAGGTGAGCTACACCTGGAAGTTTGTGCTCATGGTTTCAAACTCTAATTGCTATGTAGGCTTCAGATTAAAATCTTACAAGCTCAGTTATTTGTGTGCTTGGCTGACCCACCCAGTTTGTCTAACCCAGGTACCTGTTTTGGTGTGATCCACCATGCAGGTGACAATAACCTTAAGAAAACAACTGAGGGTCTCCTCAGAACCACATCTGATTTTTTTTTCACAGCCCCAAGCCCTCGATGTGACCAACAGCAGCCTGGTTCTCCCCAGCCCACCTCACACCCACCTTGCCCTGCTTCCATCTGACAGGAAGTGTCTCTATTTATTTTGGGAACCCAGGCCTTTATTTAAGGTGGGATCCTGCCATTTAGCTGTGCAAAAAAAAAAAAGGGTCATTAAAATTTTATTCAGTCCAGTCTGAAACTTTGCCAAGCAGTTTCTTCTGCCCAAAAAATACAGAGGCAGCTTTCTAACAGAGGATGAAGACAAAAGGCAATGGCATTCCTGAAGCCCATCTGGGAGTTTGTGGAAAAGTTTAAAAAAGCTGAACTGTTCTAGTACAGTTCTGCGTAGGTTTTATACATTTCCCCTGTTTTTCTTTCCTTATTGTACATTATTGAGGATATTTACTTGAAGAGAGAGTCTTTGTTTAAGTATTCATTTTCCTTTTTTTGCTTATTAAGAGCCTGAAATCCTAATTCTCTGCTTGTGACATCCCAGCAGGACTGCTATGGAAATTATTACACTGCCAAAGCTCAGAGGACTGTGACACCAGGTAGAGAATAAACAGGAGAGGCGGATGAACTGTTAGGAAATAAGGACCCCTTTTTTATCTAAATATTTTCATTAATAAAGAACAAGGGAAGGGAAGGAAAGTACATGATATGTTTCTGAGGCCCAGCTACCCTTTTCACCAGGAGTTCAGGAGGATAAAGTGTGAAAGGGCCCTGTCACTCATAAGAGAAAGGCTTTATTATAGTGTACAATGTTTTTTTTAATCTAAACCTTTGGCTCCTATGATTTATTTACATACCTTGATATTTTTTCCTTTGAGGTTCTCAGGCACCAGTGTCAGGAACGGTCACAGACAAGCATTTGCTGTGCTTGGGTTGCCAAGTGACCTCCAGAACCCTCTGTCAAGGACAAAGGTATTCTCAGATGCCTTTGGAAACAGAGCTCTCAAACCCAAAGTTTTAACAAAAGTCATAGTCTTTACAATAACCTATATGCTCCAAGCTTCTTTTTCCTAAGGGAGAACATGCAGCACATGAAAGTTCACATTTTCATTTGGCATTTAGCCCCAGAGAATGGGGGCTTTATGAAAACACTGAAGGTAAAGTGTCAATGGACAGGTTTTAATGCCTCAGAAGCTTAATGATAGGGGCTGTACCAGGCTCCCATTGCATATTCATCTTGTTGATAGAAAAGTCACCAAAAAGGAAAACTGTCTGGGCTGACAGCCATCAAGAATGGTGTGAAGCGAGGGTATGCAATGACAAAAAAGTGAAAATGTAATTTATTGTATGTAAAGGTCTGACTAGGAATGGCAGAAAGCTCCAAACCAAATTCCTGACCTCAAATCCAGCAGAGAGGTGGTAGAAAGAAAGAAGGAACAGAGAAAAGAAGCACATGGACAATATTTTTATTTTAAAAGCAAGTAAGGAAAAATGAAGAGTGTGTTGTAAATGACACATGAGGCTGTAAAACGTATTTTCGAGTACTGTCCAAAGAGTGTGAAAGAGAAAAAAGATGGTGAGAGGGATATACGTCCAAGGTGTAGGTTCTGTGGCCAGGCACCAAATGTTATTAATCACCCAGTGGATGCAGCTGGGGAGGAGTGCATGGCAGATTTCACAGCAAAGGAGAGCAGCTGCCCTGCAAGAGATATCTTCACAAGAAGAGATCATTATCACTGTCTGTGGTCCAGACAGAGCAGTAAAGAAATTTGATGCTTTACTCACTATTGCTCATGAAGTAAAGGCTGGAAAATCAGATAAAAATCAGTAAAATCAATAAAACACAGACCATGAGATGGGAGAAAACTTTCTAGAAGAAAACACAGAGAAAAAAAAAGCGAAAACAAATGTGCACTTGAGAAACATAAGCCTTGCTTTAATTCCTTGTCATGCTGTGGTACATTGTGATGGAATCACTGGTCTGTGATTGCAAATTGATTGTATCATGTTCATCAGAAGGAAGCAATGATGAAACTCCCTAAAACGCTGAGGAAGGCAATAATGTTCCAAACACAAATGCCTAGATGTAATCTAGATCTGCACCAGTACCTGAGCTTCCCCCACTTTGTTTCACTGCATCGTTTCAGGTATGTGTGTGTGTGAGTGTGGGGAACACAACTGTGGAGTTTGTTTGAGTCAGCTGATGTGGATTACAAACCCCTCTGATGGGGAAAGCAGAGCAGAGCAAAACTAATCAGGGATGAGCAATCTGAAGCAGCCAGAATTGCTCCCAGGCCAGAACTGCTGCCTGCTTGGAGCTCACTGCAGGCTGTGTCATGCCTGAGTGCCAGTCCATGCTCTGCTGACCTGTAACAGAGGAAAGGAGACAAAATTCCCTTTACTCAGCCACAGAATGGCCAAGCAACAGTTATTCCCAGCTCAGAACTCAAATGACTCCTAGTCCTTGTGAAAGTCCCCAAAGTGGGAGATTCAAGGAGCATAACTCAAAAGTTTCTGTCTCTTTCCCAATATGAGGTGTGAGAAATGCAGGAACCACATGTGGGTCTTCCAGCCAGGCACATCTGTGTACACAGATTAAAGATTTAACATTGCTGCCATGTCATGATTAATTCCTAGTCGAAGAAGCACAGGATATGTCTTGTTGGCGTTCATTACTGGTGTTCTGCCTTGAAAAGTCTCCAAAAAAAAACCAGGCTTGGGATTACTGTCTGCCTTATTTCTCTTTAACCTCACAAAGGCTTGGTTTATAAATGAAAAGTTTGTTGGTTGCCTCTCCAGTGTCCTTCTCCTGCCCCTGTTTGACCCTTGAGAGGACAGGTAAAGATATCTCTTTTCAAACAGGCTGAGCTATGGAACTGGGATTGGCATGTTTTCTCAAAGGTATGGGACTGACTTTTACACTGATAATTGCAATATGCATAGGATTCATGAAACTGGTCTGGAGGTGATGGGCCAAAATGAAGCAACTTTCACTCATTCTCCCCAAACTGCCTTTGTTTAGCAGTGCTGCTGGAAATAAAATGTGATGAAATTATCTGTGAGATGATTTGGTGGGAGCACGACAGTGTGTGCCTCTCTCTTTCTCTGTTTCTCTGCAGTGGAAATCTCCATTTTGGGCTGGAAAACTCCAAAGCAATCTTTTCCAGAGTTCCGCATAGCACTTCTAGCTCAGAGGCTGAACTTTCCCACTTCTTTCCCTAAAGACAACTTGGGTTTCACCTGTAAATCTTCACTTTGGTCTTGGGGAAAAGATTCTGGTGGTCTCAAGGCTGCGATGTGTCACAAAGAGTGAAGTCAGGTTGGGAAGCCCAGCTTAGTAGGGAGATCAAGATGGTTATTAAAGGTAAAAATCAGGCACTTGCCAAGAGTTTCCCCCCGTGAACTTTTGCAGTTTGATACTGGAATGTTTTCATGAGCAGCAGGAGTTTTGGAAAATTCATGGAAGATTTTCATCCAGTCATAATAGGAAAAAACATTACTGGTAAAAAGCACACAATATGTGCAAATATCAGTCCAATTAAATGAGAATGTCACTTTTCAAAGACACAACAGAGATGAAGCTGCAGTGCTAAAGAAAAAGGTGTTATTCTATGGTTTTGGCTAGGAAAATCTCACTGTGTTATTTTTACTAGAAACATGGCACAGGAGGTTCAGTCTCAGCAAGGGTTTAGGAGGAGAGAGGAGAACATTAGGTATTTGCCCAGAATACAAGATCTGTCTTCTGAACATCAGGAATGGTTAAAATGATTTTCATGGATATCCACAGATAAAGCCTTAACCCCATCACTTCTTAGATGCACTTAGATCTCGGGAAAGAATATTGTAATTAGTTGTCAAATAATGTAGTTTTCAATAGAGAATCATCTTAGTAACTGATTTTAGTCTTTTAAGGATTTCCTCTCTTCTGATGAAAACCTTGGATTGTAGTATAACATACTGACCACTAGCAGTCTTCTTCATCTATTAATGTGTCTTTAAAAATAAAAAATCTAATCTCATTCTTCCCAGAGCTCAGATGTTTTGTCATTTCTTCAGAACCAAAGAATAAATTATTGGGATGTTGGTTTAGTTCTCTCCCCACTGCTTTTCAAAACCACAACAAACAAAAGGCCTGTAAATTCTGGTGTAAAGTTACGCCAAGAGTGTTCAGCCATTAATTACTCTCACACTGCACTAGCATGGCATGAAGAAGCACTACAGGCAGTCCACGCTGCAAAGCTCACAGTGGAAGAATTTAACCAGACCAAACTTGTTTAAATAAGGCAGTGCTGATTTGGGAAGAAGGCAACAATGAAGGAAGGCAAGCAGATTTCTTTTTTTTTTTTAATTTATTTATAGCATGTGCTATTTGATTTAATTCTGCACCTGGCGCAGAGGAAAGAAAGAAGAAAATAACACACTACAGGAGTAAAAAGTACTGTGTAATAAACAGACAAACAGATTGATCAAAATCATCTGTAACTTCTGTTAATAAACCCCTGCAAACCATTGCTTAATGCCAGATTATTTTGAAGCTAAATGAAAGACTGTTCACAGCTGCACATACTTCATCTTATAAATGCAGATTAAAGCAGATTCAAAAGTGTTGTTATGAATTATGCATTATTTTTAAAGAATAAAATGAATAATGTAGTCAGCCTGTAGGAACCTGGAATAGGGAAATTTTCAATTGGTTACAGCACTGTCCAAAAGAAGTTTGTTGGGTTTGAGAGAAGCTGTGGACATGAGTGGGTTCAATTCCTGCCAAAGAGGCACAAGGAGGTGAGAGCACTTAAAACCTTTGTCAGAGTTTCTCAGGTGGCTTTTTCCTATGTAAGAATTTCTGAAATAGAAACCTTTCAAGAATGCATCCTGCCAGTTGTGTTTGTGGTCCTGCATTTGCTGCATCTAGTGAATATTACAACTGTGGGTGCTTTAAGTGTTGTATCTTGGTCTTCTCATTCACACTTAGTAAATCTTTATCATCCATGAAACTCAAAAATTCCTTATCTTCACTGTAGAAAAAGTTCCTTTTCTGCTTAGAATAAGCCAGGTTTTATTCAAATAAAGACAATTGGATTAGGCCTTGCATATATATGTGTGTATGTTATTTTAAAATATACATAATCTATATAATTTAAATGCCAAATACAATATACTAATTGCACACTTGTGTGATTGTGTGCTTTCCAGAGAATCATGGAATGGTTCAGGCTGGGAAAGACCTCTGGATTCATGGAGTCCAGCCACTAACCCAGCACTGCCATGTCCACCACTAAACCACGTCCCCAGGTGCCAGATCTGCACGTTTTTGGAGCACTCCCAGGAATGCTGACTCAAACAGTCCCCTATTCCCATTTTCAGTGAATATATGTTTGTGTATATACATACTTGTGTGTTTAGGTACATTTACCTCTGTGTGTTTACATAAAACATACATATAACCCATACAGTGGCTGGCAAATTTAGGATAAGAATTAGCCCTTGAGAGGATCTCCTGCCACCACATTCACATAATAAAACAGTTCAAGTAGTGTGAACAATCATTCCTGATGTAAAATTCCATTTAGAAATAGTTTCCACTGCTTTTAAGGTGCAAATCCACAGCCCAGGGAATGGACAGCCCATCTCTGTGGCAAGAGCAGCTATACCACACAATGCTCCAGACATCTGAAAAAGCAACAATCACACAGTTTGGCTCCAAAACAAGGTATTGCTTTCCTCTTACAGTCATTACTTTCTGAAAAAATACCTCTTAAGGTAGGTCCACTGAGATTCTGCACCAACATACAACACACCCCATGCGCTGCTGTGATTTAGGGGACAAAAAAAAAAACCAAAAAAAAAATCTAATTTGTCTCTGATGCAATTGTGTGCTAATGATGATGTCCTCAGACCTTTCCTGTGATCTCTGAAATTGATGGTCCTTTGCATAACTTGCCAGAGAATACAGTAATTGCATACTTTTGTTCAATTGTTGTCTGGAACTTGTACATCCAACACACCGAGGAGAAAGGTTCACTGAATACCTAAAAGGGCCAGGTGCTGGAACAGGGCTCAGAAAGCTCAGGAAAGACACCTTTCCTAAACCTCTGTGAAGGACATGTAATCTTATCACTCCTTCCTTTCTAAGATAAAGGGGTTTTCATGTATACAAAAGTTGTGCTGAGTGGTGTGGTAGCCCAGCCTTGTGTCACGCACCTGGCGCAGCATTTGCAGCTGTCAGGGCCAAATATGATGAGTTTTGAGAGGAGAAAATGTCAGAAATTCAAGGGGAAGGTTGGTGGAGGTCGGAGTCCAGCAGGGTGTGTCAATGTAAACAAATCAAACATGCTTGAAAAAGTGGAAAATAAATTTTTGATTACTTTGGGATTTATTTTTTTTCAGATCTCTCTGCTTCTTCTTCCACCAATTTTTTTACCCTTTTAACATACCAACACTTCAATGCCTATTTATTTCTGGGGAATAATGACTAAAGACTTCAGGATATGGCTCTTTAAAATAAAGTCATCTTTTTATCCAAATACAAAAAAAAATCAGAATCAGACATCACTAGTTAATAGCTACCACAACACAGAATATTTTTCATGTGTACAAAGAAAAAGCTTTCCCTTAAATTCTTAAAATGTAATTTTAACTACTAATGTTTGGTTCTTTTTTCAGCCTTCTCTTTCCTTTCTGAAAGAATCCACATGCTATTTACTGATCTCAGTAATACATCATTAGTCAGTGGACCCTACTCCTTCTCCTTCAAGAACTCAGAAAGTAAAAAAATTCTNTTTTGAGAGCATTTCTGTTTGTTTACTGTCATCTGCTGCCATCTGATTTTTTTTCATTCACTTATAAAAAGCAGTTCCCAGGAGGGCTTGGACAAACAGTCATTAATTTGTTCTGCTTTGAGAACTTTTACCCTTAAGTATTTTTGCTTGATAAAACTGTTATTTTTCTTCAAGTTTGGTCTTGAGCAGGATACCTCCAGGACCTGCAGTACCCACAAGTTCATTCAGGAGGTCCAGGCCACAGGAATTTTCTGAGAACTTGTCAACTCTTCATTCTGACAGCAGAAATAATTATTTCTTTGACATGTTCAAGTTTTTTTAAGCCTTGCCTGGGCTTGGATAAACCTGGTTTGGTGGAAGGTGTTGGACAGGATGGGACTTCAGCTCCCTTCCCACCCAAACCATTCCATGACTCTGTGATTT
>VWZS01003646.1:288830-302668 GCA_013397075.1 Rhabdornis inornatus
CTCCTTCTCCTTCAAGAACTCAGAAAGTAAAAAAATTCTATAATCATGATCATCTTTTGTAATTGAGCTCTCCTTGAAGTCTCATCCAATCAATATGAGAATTTGCCTGTGATATCCAAATTTATTTTAGCTATTTTGACCAGTGCAGATCTTTTTCTGATGCCATTCTCCTGAAAGCTGTAGAGAAATATTTAATTAAAAAATGAAAGGTAGTAATTTGAAACTTTGCATAATAATAGTAACCATAATAATAGCAATAGTAATAAAAGTAACTTATTAATAACAATAAGAAGAACAATAGCAATAATAAGATAAATTAATAAAATAAATAANAAACCATTCCATGACTCTGTGATTTTTGACCAACTAACTTAAACGTAGAATTCAACAGAAAAATGTTTTTCTTGATAAAAGTATTTTTTCCTGTTGAGGCAAAAGCTGTCCCCATGCTGCCGACTCACCCCAGACTCCTCTTTGCTCTTTAAACTTTCCCACTGGCTGCCTCTAGGGACAAAGTGTTCAGAACTCAGGTTTTGAAGAATTTGGCTTCTAAAGGCCAAGGCAACCTTAAAAAAAATGCAACCCAGGACTCCTGGAGCTAATATTCATGAAAGCTATTTGAGCCCTTCACTCCATGCCAGAAGGAAGTCTGGGTGTTTTGTTTTTTTTGTTTCTCAGAGGCAAATTTTCTGTCAAAAATGAACTTGCTACCTTCTTCCCCAAATGTTCCCAAAGTAGAGGAACCAAAGCCTCTGCTTTAGGAAATTGCCAATATTAAACAAAACATTTAAGCATCTGTTTAAATGCCACTAAAATAAGTGGAACATAGAGACATGTCTCTGTAAGTCACACCCACAGTGACTCTCAACACTGCCAAGCCTCTTTCCTAGGGCTCTTCTTTGTTCAAAAACTAATTAATATTTGCCAGACCTAAATGCCCCCAGGCCTCTTTGCCTCAGGGCTGCTCAAATCACTCCAACTTTCTTCTTCTCACCCCTTTGCTTATCTCTCTCTTGAATTTGGGTTGGGTGAGGAATCATCAGTCTTTGTCAGGCAGGAAAACACATTTAATCCTTTCCCACCATGACCGAAGTCTCAAAACTGCTGAGGGGTTCAGCTAATCAGGGCCAGCTTTTGCCAGCTCAAAATAAATCCTGATTACCAGAAATGAATTGAAGATTTGTAACACTGGTAATATGACCACTCTCTTTTAGTACGTGCACTTCACAGCTTCATCCAAGCTGTTCCTGAATCCTACAGTGAGTCCAGGACTTGGGCTATTGGATTTTTGACTTCATATTTTTCAGTTATCATCCTCAAATATAAGTTCAAAACTGACACTGTTTATGCAAGTAGTGCTGTGATTCTTTTTAGCCCGTTTTTCTACCAAAACAAGGTTGAGACTTTTTTAGCTAGATGCCTGTTTTATTAAAAAAAAAACAACCAAAACTCATGCAATTCACAATTATTTAATTGTCTATTTTAGTGCTGAGATATTGAGATGTAGGCAGACAATTCCCTAAGTCTATTTAGATCATATTTTTTCCCAAAATCCCCTACTTTGTTTTATTACAAAAGCTTCTCTTCCCCCCCACCCTGTTTTTCATGGAATAAAAAATATAATTTGTCCTGTCTATCTCTAGCAATCTTATAGGGTTTTAAAAATAATTGTTCTTGGCACTTATCAGGCAGCAAAGGTAAATATACATGATTCTATCAGCTTTAAGCTTATTATCTGTTATGGTTACCACAAGCCAAGAACCACATTGTTGTGGTTCAACTTCACCTCCTTCAGTTACAACCTCATTTACCTCAGAAACACTACACCTGTCTGTCTGTTCTTTCTTCAACAAAGTAAGTGGGAAGATAGCCAGACATTGCATCAAAATTACATAAAAACCTCTACAGTTCTTCCATTAAAAAAAAAAATTAATTTTCACATATCAATTCTAGATCTAAAATGTCTGAACAGAAAAAAATGTGATTACTTATTTAGGTGGTAGACAGAACTGAGGACTTGTATCAATTTTTTCTTGCGCCAATTTTACAAGCACATTATCTAATTTCTCCTTTCTTCCCAAGGGAATGCTTCATTACCTTGCAATAATTTATTATATTCGATATATCATAGAGCTAATAAAAGCAGGCATTATTATTTTTATCATGCTGCTTTCTTTTTCTTCTGTAAAACGAGAACAGTTTCAGTTGTTGGTCTGATCTACTTATTATATTGATTGGAATATTTTCAAGATTGCAGTCGAATTTAAAAAGGAATAGGAGATCTTTTGAAATGAAAGCCAGTCTGAAGCAGGTTTAATTCAAAAGGCAGAGTGTTAATTTAAAGCTCAAAAAAGAGAAAGGTAACCTATTATTTTCAGATAAAATGGGAACAGACATGAAAAAATTTCTTTCCTGCCTCACATGAGGACAGAAAACTCTAACAATCTTAACAAGCTTCTGTCTTTGTCATGTTTTTAACTCAGATATCAGATTTTTTGAGCATCTGTCAACTGAAACTCCAAACCCTGCCCTGCCTACTCAAATTATGGACTTCAGACTTACATGAAGCAGCTACATTGTGCTTCCTTTTCAGCATCAAGAAAATGGAGGTAGCAAAAGATGTTCATGATAATTTTGTACTTCTGAAGAGGAATAATTTAAACCTCCACTTTACTTCCCCAGACTCTAGAGTAATAACCACTTGGACACTTTTTGAATTTTTGAAACATTATTTCAGTAGTAAATATGAAGTAGGTTGGGATTGTTTGCCTTTGGAGTTTTGGTTTTGGGTTTTTTTGATTTTTTTGTTTTGTTTTGTTTTTTGCTTTGTTTTGTGTTTATTTGTGGATTTCTTTTCATTGTTGTATGTTTGATTTTTTTGTTTTTTGGGTTTTTTTTCCCCCAAAGAAAATAATGCTTTGGAGAGAGGAGACTTGTGTCTTCTGTCTCCAATATTTGCTGTCTTTCCAGGTGAAGGGAACAGCTTTTCCGTCCTACTCATCCCAACACCTGGTGAAAACTGAGACCCAAACTTTGGAACTCAGTGCTTTTACCTTTCTTCAGGCCTTGAAAATTTTTCTCTTGGATGATTAGGTTAGATGACCCAAAAGGTTTGGTTTTTTTTAGTCCTTCTGCTCCTATATAAAAGCAACCCTATAAAGGTAGCAGGAAGAATTGCAAATCAAGTAATCTAAAGTAGATTAATCAGTTTCATCCTTGGATCCCAGTTTCCTGCACCACCATGCTGTCCAGCTCCTTGATTGACAAGATTGCAGCTTAATTCAGGAGTAGGAGGCAACTGGGTAAATTGGCAGGATTTCAAATGCCTTCCCTGAGGTCCCAGTCCCCAGCTTTTGTCCTGTGCTTATGAGTGTTTGCAGGAAGGTTATCACAGCTGGGGCAGATGGAGATTTACACAACCCATGCTTTTCCTCTGGGAGAGTTCCTAAAAAACACTGGAAAAACAAGAACAGGCAATTCAGCTTCTATTAAAAATAAATGGAAAAAAAAGAAAAGGAAAGGGGAAAAAAAGAGAAAATAAGCAAGTCTCTTACATTTCTTCTGCTCCAAGGGAATCTGAGGAATAGCAAGCTCAAGAATCTTATATGTCATTCACCCTCACCTGTTCTCTCTCCTATTTCAACAGCTGTTTGCAGTCATTGTAAGAGCATAATTATTACTTTAGGGAATTCAAGCCTGTGTGAGGGACTTCTGCCTTAAAACAGGTATAAGACAAGCAGATTCCCTCAGCAAAAAGAAAACTGTGAGGGGGCAAAAACACTCACAGCACCATCCAGCAGTCCAGTTTAGGGGCTGAGGGAATGCTGCTCATACAAATTACTAATCTTTAAAAGTAGCCCAACACTCTGTGCTGAACAGACAGTCCTCCCATGTGCCTCAACTTTCTGTCCAGTCAAATATCTAGACAAGATCCTAAATAATTAAGAGATGAGATTTTTATCTCTGAACCTGTTAACACTATACCCAAGAGAAAGCCATTTATAACATCATTCAACTCTGTAGAAGTCCCAGGAATCAGAAGAAAGGAAAGGGAAAGGGAAAGGGAAAGGGAAAGGGAAAGGGAAAGGGAACAACCACAACCACCCCCCTCAAACTCATGAAAACCAAAACCCAACCAACCAGCCAAACCCTCCCAATAAAGCAAAGAACAAAAATCCAAAACCTGGACTAAGCATCTTCAAGTAGGTATAATGATGCTTCTGGGCTTTCTTCTGACTATATAACAAAGTACAGTCCGTGTTTCAGAGAGGAAATCTATACAGCCCTTCATAACCAGTCATCAAATGAAAGTTAAACAGAATAGGTAGGGGACATACAAATATTCTAAAATTCAAGGCCTGGTTCTGTGTGGCTAAAGGACAGTTCATGGACACAGGAAAGAACTCAAGACTGCAGTCTCAAATCTGGGGAAAGTCTTGTGTCCGTGATCACAAGTTTGTTGACTTTTTCTAAATGTACTAACTAGCTTGTCTAATGGAATATACTACCTCACAAAATTTGTTCTGCTTCATATTTTTGCAGCATCAGGGCCCCTACAGTTGTACTACTAAATAAATGTTATTTGAACCAATTGTTTCACTTGTGCTCAGGGGAGAGCTCCACCTTTCCTCTCAAAAGAAGTGGAAAGAGGATTGTGCAAACTGTCAATGCAAACACGTCTCTGAGAGTAATCAGTGAATTCTTCTGTCTTGATTTCTTCTTTTTTTTTTTTTTTCCCCTCCAGCCACTGTCTGTGGCTGCAGCAAAGGGACATGACAAATCCTCAGTAGGGAACTCCTGAAATTCTGCTGCTTCTGTCTGAGCAGAACTGAGATGAGGGAGAAAAATGCCTCGGATCACCGATGCTGTTCTTGTCAGATTTGCCAGTCTTCCATGGTGATATATACAAATATGAAAACAAAATATCAGCCTACCCAATGGCTAATGAAACCCTGATGCTATAGCAGTACTACAAAAACTACAGGAAAACCACAATGAATGCGGATCCTTCGTGATGAAGACTCCACAGTTTTTACATTATTTGACTAAGATCAAGCTGGGATGAAGGAAGAAGAAGTGGTGCAGGATAAACCCAGAGGGCACTCAGCTGTCTCCCTGTCACAGCAGAGGTCACAGGCTCAGGAGAAGTGGCAGGAGCAGCCGGTGCCCCTGAAATCCTCCTGGCACTTTGCCACTGTCACATGCTGGCCGGATCATGCTGTGTGAATCAACAAAAACCCCTCTCCCTGTCCTGGCAAAACAACCTGCACCAGCCACCGAGGGCTCCCTTTGGAGCACTTGACCCAAGGCACAGGGGGAGATAAGTGCAGAATTCCCAGTGATTCCATGAGCTGTGGGAACGAAGCGAGCAGAAGGAATGTCACCCCATGTCCTGCCTGGGAATCAACTCTCCCAGGCACTGTGGTTGTCACTGACCTTCACAAGCAGCAGCAAACTCAGCTTTCCTGCATCTGTTTTCAGTGAATTCCCTTCTCTTGATGGCCTGTGAAATAATAAAGGCAGGACACCAGGGAGATGCACGTGGGAGAAAGGGATTTTTGCTGGAATCAACGAAAAATTGTGGTGGTGCAACTCTGTGAATAAAAAAAAAAACCAAAACACCAGAAAGGAAGAAAGTGCATTCTGATCCTCGAGGGGAAAGCAGACAACTGGAGTGGGTCTCAGCTGTGAGTTTCCAAGTTGCCCATGAAGAAATGTGACAGAGGACTTTGCCTTCCTGCTTCTTCTCCCTGTCTGTGCAATCAGATCATACCTGAATATGATCATGTACATTTACCTGGTAAATTCCAAGAACAATTATTTTTAAAACCCTATAAGATTGTTAAAGATAGTCAAGACAAATTATTTTCTTTGTTGCATTAAAAAAAAGAAGAAGATTTTTAAAATAAAATAAAGTAGGAGATTTTGAGAAAAATTATGATTTAANATCATATTGTTATAATAATATTATGTATATTTATTTTGTATATAATGATTCTCAGAAAGCACCCTGCAGTTTTATTAGCTAGTAACATACAATAGCTGTTTACAGGAAGATATTAGAAAGGACTCTTTGGACTCTTCGATAACTCAAATTCTGAATGAAGAATTAAAGATTTTAATCAATATCTTTCACTCCATTTCACCAGGCAGCCCAGCCAGAGGATCTAAAATAATCACTGTTTCCCTGCATAAATGTCTGTATATAGAAAGGGCTCTCCAGTCATACTAAGTAATATTTCAGTTTAATCAGTTTTATTGCCTTCTTTCTAGCTGTTTATTCCCTTGGTTGACTTGTTGAGCCTCTCTTGTAGAAATCATATTGAGTTGCTTCTAAAACAAGTGTCATGTCATAATGAGAATATTACTTATTTCAATCACAAAACATGGGAAAGAAACTTTAGGAAGTTTCTAAACACAAAAAGTTCCCTTTCCTGTATATTGCCAGCAGCATATTTCCAAAACCAGACATTAGGTATTTTAAAATTTTATATTTAAAAAAAATCTCTGAAGTAAATTCAGAGGCTTTCCCAGAATCATGCACTGGACCAGTTCTGCTCTCAATTGGATCAACACAGTCCTCCAGAAGTCAATGTCATTGCAGCATTGGGAATCTGGGATGGGATCTGGTGTGGGCCTTCTTGCTTCTCGTGGCTGAGATATTGTATTACATATCTATTCTTTTTCTTTCCTTCTTCCTTATTTTTTTCATTTTAAAACTCAGTTTCACATTTTTTTTTTCCCTTTCAGCTCATTTTGCCCCAGGCTNTTCTTATGAAGACATATCAAGAGCAGGATGACTTCTACCTCTACCTGGTAGATTTATGTGCAAATTGAAGTTTGTAGCTCACTGGAATCAGGTTTTGTTGCCATTTTATTTGCATGATTTACTCTCAATCCTCTCCTAATAGAATGGGGCAATTATATATATATATAAAGAAAAATTGTTGTATACAGTAATAATTATTAAGAAAAACAAGGCAGAATCAAGATAATGCTAGCATTCGGGGAAAAAAAAGTGTGTTTCTGATAGAGGGGGAGCTCTGTACATGATTTATAAGTGTCAGTGAAAAAATTCTGTTTATTTTGAAATATATCATATTGTTATAATAATATTATGTATATTTATTTTGTATATAATGATTCTCAGAAAGCACCCTGCAGTTTTATTAGCTAGTAACATACAATAGCTGTTTACAGGAAGATATTAGAAAGGACTCTTTGGACTCTTCGATAACTCAAATTCTGAATGAAGAATTAAAGATTTTAATCAATATCTTTCACTCCATTTCACCAGGCAGCCCAGCCAGAGGATCTAAAATAATCACTGTTTCCCTGCATAAATGTCTGTATATAGAAAGGGCTCTCCAGTCATACTAAGTAATATTTCAGTTTAATCAGTTTTATTGCCTTCTTTCTAGCTGTTTATTCCCTTGGTTGACTTGTTGAGCCTCTCTTGTAGAAATCATATTGAGTTGCTTCTAAAACAAGTGTCATGTCATAATGAGAATATTACTTATTTCAATCACAAAACATGGGAAAGAAACTTTAGGAAGTTTCTAAACACAAAAAGTTCCCTTTCCTGTATATTGCCAGCAGCATATTTCCAAAACCAGACATTAGGTATTTTAAAATTTTATATTTAAAAAAAATCTCTGAAGTAAATTCAGAGGCTTTCCCAGAATCATGCACTGGACCAGTTCTGCTCTCAATTGGATCAACACAGTCCTCCAGAAGTCAATGTCATTGCAGCATTGGGAATCTGGGATGGGATCTGGTGTGGGCCTTCTTGCTTCTCGTGGCTGAGATATTGTATTACATATCTATTCTTTTTCTTTCCTTCTTCCTTATTTTTTTCATTTTAAAACTCAGTTTCACATTTTTTTTTTCCCTTTCAGCTCATTTTGCCCCAGGCTTAAGTTCAGTTTGGATAGTCTAAACCGAGGAAAAAAAAAGCAGAACAAACACTGTTGTTTCCTTTTGAATGTTATTCAGGCACCAGGGGCTAGGTCTTGATTAATGCTCTCTTTTGAAGCCATTGTTATCTAAGATCTTATACAATTTGTTTTGGAATTTTCATTGTTTTCAGAAGTCGTGTTGAAAACTTAATGAAGTTAACACAAAGAACTACTGTAATGAGGTAATGAGATAAATCCATACCAACAAAAGGGACAAAAAGTATTTATTTCATTTGCTGCATCAGTGAGCATCAGTGTTAAGGGTATGTTTGAGCAGTAAAAGTCTGACTCAGATGCCCAAACACATTTGAGATACCCTAGGATTTCTGACATGGTATTCATATACAAATCCAGAAATCCTTGTTTTCTTGGGGTATCATCTCTGACAGGACTCTGCAAATTCTCCAGTGTCTGAAATGACATGGGAGAGTTCTGTTCAGCCAATTGAATCAAGACCTGTCTGTGTATTCCACCACTTGTCATCACCAGAAAAAAAAAAATCAGCTTTACACTTTGTTGATACGGGACACACCCTTCAAATTCTTCAATATACTGGAAAATGGTCCATATGAATTTCACATGATCTGCAAAGCATAAACATGAAAACAATGAAGTGCCAGCACCTTTATGCCACATACTTTCTTCTCTTGGCTGTCAAATTATAGCTCATTCCCCTGGGGACAAATGCAACTGTGTTGTGGAACCTTAGAGAACCAGGTAGAAGCCAGAAGTCCAAATAAACTGCTGCATAATTAGATACAGCCCCTGTGACATTTGCAAAGTTGCTTCTGTTCCATGTCATAGTGAATTGGTTGGTAGTGAATTAATCTGTTTTTTAATACAATCACTGAATACAGGTATCAACAGGATTTTGTTTCCATGAACATGCTCAAGATTAGAGCACAGCATCATAAACTGCATCTCAACCATATGTAGTGTGGACTGTTTATAAATTAAATTGAGACACTGAACAATTCAGTTTATTCTATGAAATGCATTTTTTTCTGTTTTGGAGAGATCATCAAGCATTTATTTTACCCTTGCTGTAGCATTTGTTATAAGTATCAGAAGATTTTATTCCACATTTTCAGAATGAGGTTCCAAGTGATCTGTTCCCTTTTAGTGTATGAGAAAACCTCTTTTGAGCCAGTGTTTGCAATACACAGACAAAACACAGAGCAAAACTGCTCTGCAGTTGTTACTAATATAAAGCCTTCAGCCATTTAATATGGATTGCTGGCCCATTATGTTTAGCAAACTTTGGCATCTTGTCCAAGCCACTGTGACAATCATAGCTTCTTCTTCACTTCTTTTCTGTTTTCCTTCTGCACAGCCAGCCTGCCTTCCCCTCCACACCACCCTCCTTCCCTCACAAGGACAAACCCCCAGAGCTCCAGCTCTGCCCTGGTAAATCTTCGACAATTTTTTGGTAATT
The DNA here is from genome assembly GCA_013397075.1 of Rhabdornis inornatus. NCBI lineage: Eukaryota > Metazoa > Chordata > Aves > Passeriformes > Rhabdornithidae > Rhabdornis > Rhabdornis inornatus. The sequence continues at coordinate 298,224 of VWZS01003646.1, forward strand.
TTTGACAATTTGAGACTGTGCCCTGATGGATTTTGGTGGTGCTGCCAAACCACCACCAGTGACATTGACCCTGGCTTTGGAGGGGTCACTTCAGGACAGGCCAGAAATCTGACAGTAAGCTCCTTTCTGTAGGTGGCTTATTTTAATCATGACATTACTCAAATCTAGATCTCTCCCTGAATGTTTATGATTATAGTGACCTCTAGGGGTTTGCTTTCCATCACAGAGTCTTTAACTTTGGCTACAGGGTGGCAAGGTCAATTCCTTGCTCAGTTGTCCCAGTGATGCCATACTGTCACTTTTTTCTTTTGTGCTTTGCAGTTTCTTTTAAAAAGAAGAAAAAAGAAAAAAACAAACAAACAAACAAACAAAAAAACAAAACAAAACAAAACTCCAAACAAAAAGAAAAAACAAACAAAAAAAAAGCAAAAAACCCACCACCACACCAAAAAAACCCTAAGGTGAACATGCAGGTGACAAGATAGAAAAGCACACAAGTGACACAGGTACAGGTTTTTGGGCACCTGGTAAGATTCAACACAGCTTCAGAGGTGAGGAAAGTCTTGGAATAAAATTGGAATGATTTGGAATAATTTGGAATGGTTTCAAGGCCTGACAGTGAAATGTCTTAAAAATGCAAGGAGAAATGCTATTCTTAAATATTTTCCTCACAGACACCAAAAAACTACAATCTAAATTTGGAAAAGTAGACTGGCTCAATGTCCTCCCCCCACAAAAAGTACTCCAAATTTCTGCTTTTGCTTGTGCATCTGAAATTACCGGATAATCATGAAATCCATAGCTGGAAGATGCCAAATCCTAATTCAATTCATCTGAATTGCAAGTGAATTTTATTGTAAGAAACTGTATGAGCTATTAACAGGACTAGATATAGTATAGAAAAATAACATATAAGAACCCTAAAAGAACAACTTAAACTGGCAAAATTTAAATAAAGGGCAGAAATACAACAAGATGACTCTTAGCTGTCAGCTAAGTTTGAATTTACTGTGGTAGTAAGATAGAATTCCTAGCTGCTTTATAAACTGCATGTCAGACAGCCTCAGGCAGAAACATCAGAAAACATTACACCTGGGGAGGAATGCTGAATTGCAGTCAAGGACTGGACATGTCTCGTTTTGCTCACCAGGTTCAAATTCCTGGTCTTCCTTCTTCAGTTTCTTTTAAAATTGCTTTTAATTCGCCTTCTGTTTCTTTCAGTCACATGCAGAGTTTGTATACCTAATTTTTATCTAGAATTTAATTAGAGGCCTGTATTTTCACAGCTGTTTCCTGTCCTGCCCTGAATCCTCTGGCTCATTCTCTGTCTTGAATTATTTTGTATTATGCTTGGGGTGGTTCAGGCCCCAGACCTGCATGGCTGGCAATTCCTTATCTCTTTATTCCTTTCACTGCAAACAGGTCCACTGATAGTAGACAAGCAAAGCACAAGCAATAATTCCACACAGGCCAGCACCTCCATGAGATTTATGATTTCTGCTTTGCCTTATCAGACACCAAGGTTTTTATGCAGCTGCCTCCATCCATTTTAAACCATAGCTTCTGAATTTCAGAATCATTCACAATCATCCTTTACCTATTACAAGTCCTCAAAACAAAAGTTCTTTGCATGTTTTTGGTAGAATACCTTATAGGAGAGAGTCCCAGAGAAGCAAAATCTCTCACAACCTCCCCAAATCATCCTATGAATGGGGTGGATGTTACATTTAAGGAAAAAAGATGCAGTTTCATTCCCAGGAATAGTGGGCCTCCTATGAGAACATCCCTGGTGTTGTCAATTTTGGGAGCCTCTGTTAGAGAGCTGCTCTGCAACAGCCTGGCTTCAAAGAAACAGGGTAAATATCTAAGTACAAAAATGATATTTCCCAAGCTGGAAAGGTATACAGAAGAAGTAATTCTGTTTGGATTTTGTAATACATTGGACCAACTCAGCAAATTTTAAAAAACACCAAAAAACAACAAACAGAAGCAAAACCCAAACCCAGAGCTGGTGGTGTTACACAGGGGTTCAAAGAAACCCATTTGCAGAATGTCCAGATAATGGATGAACTGAAATGCAGCAAAATAATTACCACTTCTCCATGGTTAGCAGTAGTAGAAAGTACTCTTCCTGCTAATATAAGAGGAATTTAGTGAGTGGTTTTAAACATTACTTTGCTAGGTGCTGCTTAAAACTAATTCCCTGTGTTGCTGTGGTCCAAATTAGAAGTAGTAATAGGCAGATACTATTTAATGAATAGCTTGAAAGCTATTCTCCCTTACAATGCCTCCAGAGCTCAATGAAAAAAAATGTTCATTTTCACAGCTTCTCATGATAAAATGAGCTATTATTTTATATAAAACTAAAAGGCAGTTGTCAGTTGATAATGGACTAAAACACAGTAAAGAACAACGCCTTGTAATTATAATAGACAATAAAACCATTTTAGATATTATTTGTATGCCAAATACATCATATGATAAATACCAGTTTTGTTTGGTTAGTTAAACTATATTTTCATATGCCACACTTTGCTACGTAAGCAAAGTGCTTTGTGGCAAATACTTATTAACCAACTCTTCTAGTTAGTGGCTGTTGACAAATCCAGTTCTGAACAAAGCTGAACAAATTCATCTCAATGATTTGCACATAAAGAACATGAAAATTAGCAGGGAAAAAAAATGTCCAGTGACTTAATCTTGGCAATTATTTCATTGTATGTGCTGTTTTAATTGCAAAATGCCTGGTGCTGTGGGCACTCTTTCTGCAGTTCATCTGGAACCACAGAGTCACAGAATGTCCTGAGCTGGATGGGACTCACAGGGATCATGGATCCATCTCCTGTCCCTACACAGACACCCCAAAATCCCACCCTGTGCATCCCTGAGAGCACTGTCCAAAGGTTCCTGGAGCTCTGGAGCCTTGGGGCTGTGCCCATTCCCTAGGGAGCCTGGTCAGTGCCCCAGCACCCTTTGGGGGAAGAACCTTTTTTTCTTTAACCTTTAAATAAATTAATAGGAAACAATCCCATCAGGAGACAAACGTGGCATTCTAAACACAATTCTGTCCAGCATGTCATTCCTAAATAAAAGGTTCTCTCTGGAATCTGAGCTCACTGATTGAAATTGGAATTTCTGCCAGTGCAGCTGTGCCAGTATCCTCACTGGAACTGACAAGAATCTCAGTTTCATTCAGCCCACGTGAAATTTATATATCTATAACTATATCTATGGATCAATTTATATATCAAAGGATATTTAAAATTACACTGCACTTGAGCCAACATTTGTGAGACAACCATGTCTTGACAGTTTTTGATATCGCTATTTACAATTGCTTTTGCACGCTTTTTTTTTTAGTTTTCCTGTGCTTCTTCATTATAAAATGATGGGCAATATTTGCCAAGTCCCTATTAGACTCAAGGCAAAGTAGAAAACCCAGTGGGCCTTGTGTGTGAGAGAAAAATGCCATAGAAAATGTGATATCTGTATGATTACACCTCATTAATCTCAGTATAATTTCAATGTGATCTGTCATGGCAAGAAGGATTCTCTCTCTTTTGCTGGAAGAGCTGCAAAATCTTAGCATTGAAAAGATGTTAAATACAACAGAAAAAAGCTCCCTATGATAGTCAGAATTAAGCCAGGTGTTAAAAATTATTAGAGAATTAAAACTACTTCCCTGCCTTTTGTAGTGACTTGCATGTGATGAAAATTTATTTGTTTATTTATTTGTGTTTACAGATGGCCAGGAAATAAGCTGAATCTACTTGATAGAATTCCCTCTGCCAATTTCAGTGGAAAATACTCCCTTACTCCTCTAAGGTGTTGAATAGCTGTCACACACCTCACCATGTGCAATTCTGCATTTCACAGTGTTGAAAGGCATTCCTTTTAACCAGTGTGACTCCTGGATCTCATTTATTTTTAAAATTACCTTGTCATGCAAGCTTAATACACCTCTCAGAGGCTCAGAGATGTGGTTTTTCATCCTTTTCCACTGCTCATCAACTTGGTCACCTCCAGAAATATCCCCTCGATGTGCTCACATGGAATACACCCAGTTTGGAAAACCTTAACAAGGATGCACATTAAACATCAAAAGCCTCAGCTCAGTGGGTACTCTACCTATGGGCTGCCCATGTTGGAAGACAAGCCTCCTGTCTGCTCACATTACGTAATAAAAGCAAAGATTGAGGGTATTTTCAAAGCACTGCTCACATTTCAAAAGTTGGATAGTTAAATTAGTGGCAGGTGAACTCTGGAGTGGTTTGGGCAGAAAGCTACAAAGCAGCAGCAGCACTGCTGTGTGTTCACCATGGAAACTGCAGAGGTAGAATAATGTCAATAAATTCACTTTGCCATGTCATTCTGCTGCTCCCAACAAGTGTAATAGCCATATAAAGTTCCCTTAGTTTCTTCCCAAACTGCTTCAACAGCAGGAA
>VWZS01003646.1:302747-336130 GCA_013397075.1 Rhabdornis inornatus
TATTATATAACATTTATTACATTAATGAAATTTAATCCTGTAAATTTGTACCATCTCAACCAGAAAAACTTATCACCCTAAACCCTAAAATTTGCATTTTATGTACTACTACTACTGCTGTACAGTTCTTCCAAGCACTCTGAACAGAAGCAATAGCTGGAGTTGTAAACTCGTGTTATTCAGAAACATCTTATGCAATTCACCTTTATAACTTCCTGCCGGTTGCATTTAACCTTTGGTTCCACCACTGAAATATTTTCTGTGATGGCAGCCAAAGCAAACATCACAAGTACCGTAGAATCCTTTCCCATACCAGCTTGAATTCCATTCACAGAAACACAGAGAGGTTATTTTCCTTTTTCATTTTTTTTTTTTCTTTTCTTGTTAATTTTAAAGACATTTTTTCACTTAGCTCATTACACATGCCAAAAAATAAAAGAGGTCTCAGCTAAGAAAAGTATTATTTATCTTACTTGCAAAACTAATTATCACACACTTACATATTCAAAGATATTCATATTTCTGACAAATTGTTTTTGTTAGAAAGGACCAGCACTGTTTAAGGATGAAAATCAAGCAAATTAGGCCAAACCCCAATTCTTAGATCCTTACCCTGATGAGCAGCAAGTGATAAGGAGGCTTCCCCTCTTTTGCTAAAAGTTACAGTACGAGGAACTTTTGAGTGAGACTGGTCCATTTTCAAAATGATGGGGATAAAATATGTAAAGTCCATTTTAAAGTCCTATGGTCAATTTTAAAATGTGAATGTTCCTCAGCTGTACAGGGTTTCAATGAAATGTGAACTGTCAGCCAACTGAAGATGCAATTTACTGCAAACTGGGTGCATCAAAGCCTCACTGAAGGTTCTGTGGTAAATCAGCATCAAGTCAGATCAGGATTAATAAGGAGCTTCTTGGTGAGAGTGTGCACATGAGAAAGAACTGAGAGCCCTTTCTTTCTCCAAGCTGCAGAATCACTGTGAGGTTATTGTTTCCTCCTACCAGTTTTCCTGGCTTCTCCTGCTCTTTTTACATTGAGAGTGATTTGCTGTGATGAACAAATGCTATAGAATGGCTTATGGATTTATTTTTTTTTAATAGGAGTTGTCCCTGTCATATTCAAGAAATTTCCCAGCTAAATCTCATTTACTCTTATCCTCACTGTAACTTCTGTGTCAGCAGAGATGCACTGGGAAGATGATGGCAGGAGAGAGAAAAACCCCAGAATTGTATACTGACCTTGAAGGACTTTCTAGAAAAAAAAAAAAATCAGAGAAAAAGAAAAGCCATTGCTGTTAACATTCTAAAGATGACTCAGAATGAGTATTTCAATTACCATCTAATTAATGTAGGACATTAATTAGAGGGTTATTTAGGTGAGGTGCCCTTTATGTAAGTGTGTCTGATGAAAAAGAAATTACATAAGTAGAAAAGTCATATCTGTTTAAATTATCACATTAAAAACCAATAAGTTATTGTATTAAAAGTTTTCCTTTTCACTGAGTGTTGCAATACATGCTAGAGATGTCATCTGTGTCTTACACTGGAAGTAAACATTTTCTTGCATGTATGGGAAATTTCTATCCATTTAAATGTCTAGTTTAATGCTGTTTAATTTTTTCTCTGTTAATTTTTAAGAGCTTTAGAGTAATTAAAAATTATTCAAATGAATTTAAATTCAAGATGCTTGCTGTTAATTTAAAATGACAACGGGTAAAATATTTAGTATCATTTTAGTCAGAAGTAATTTTATAAACAGTTTTAGATAAAAACAAAATGAAAAGTCTACACCATATATTCTGCTTTCTATTTGTCTTGTCTTTGTAAGCTATCTGATGAGTTTGGCTGGATAAACAAGAAAATTAGGTAATAATGAATGTGTGTTTACTTATGTAATTTAATTCAAGAGTATGTTTGAGTATGCTGTATTTTCATAATCATTTTATTAGCCAAGAATTTAGCACAATTAGAAATATAAATATAGCTCTAAATTGCAAAGACTTTTCAATGGATACTCCCTTTCTGGTTCTTTCCAAAGTCAACATTCCACTTAGGGAAAAATATTTTCTGAGGTTTCTGAAGGTGCATGTAGCAAAAATAAAAGATCTTCTGACAACCAGGGCAAAGAAAGATATTCTCTGTTTTTAATCTGTTCTGGAGAGTGCAAAAGGATAGCATTACACCTGGCAACTCCTGAGCCCTTTTTTTCTCCCCACCCCATTATCTGACATGGAAAAAAGGAGGCTCAGGGGGTATTTTTGTTTTTTTATAACTCCCTGATAGGAGAGTGGAACCAGAATGACCTTGCCTTGTGCCAGGAGAGGTTTAGATTGGACATCAGGAGAAATTTCTTCACTGAAATTATGGTGAGGCATTGGAAGAGGCTGCTTGGGGAAGCATTGGGACCACCATCCCTGGAAATCTTCAAAAAATTAAGTGTGGATGTGGCACCTGGGAACAGGGTTTACTGGTGAGCACAGCAGTTATTGGTTTGGCTGGGTGATCTTAGAGGTCGTTTCCAACCTTGACAGTTCTGTCATCTTGAAAATGATTTTGTGTTTGTGGCACCTTCTGAGTCACTCACCCTCCAGGATCACAGCTGGCACAAAACCATGAAGGAAGCAAACACACAGGAATGTTGGCTCGCCAGGTGGCTGCCAAAGTCACAAAGAGCAGCAAATCCCATGTCCACTCTGAATAAGTTCACCTCACTGAAAGAAAACTATTTTTCCTCTCTGCCAGGCACAGCCTGAACACCATGAAAAAAAGAATTAAAAAAAATATTAAAATATTAAGATATTATTTAAATACCTGTTTAAATATATGTCACATGTGCAGTTTTTATGGCACGCAAAGACTCTGAAAGATTCTTTGCCATCATCCATTTCTGACAGGAGTCTATTAAATTTTCTCTTCCACAGCAGTCATGACTTTAATTTCCTGTGTCTGGAATCAGAAGCTTGTTGGAGGAACCACCATTCAGGACAGTAATTACAGCAGAAGAGCTTTGTGGGCAGAACAATTGATATTTGAAATGTCAATACCTGGCAGCTTCTAGGTCTTCCTGTGGTAGAAACAGGAGTTGAAGACTCCGTTTGGAGGCTTCAGAATCATCAAAAATGTAATTTATTACCCTAAGAAAGGTAGAAAGAAGAAACTAAGAAACTAAGCAGCAGCATTTCAGGGCCAAGCAGCTGTTGAGTGGAGCAGGGAACAGCTGAATGCATAGTTTAGACAAGAGCTGGTTTAGTCAAGAGCTTTGAAACCTGTTTCAACCATCACACCCAAATGGGAAACTCAGTCCTTAAGCTTGGAAGAGGACCTCTGTACTGGGGAAAAGTCTGTGGAAGGATCCTCAGCAAACATGCAGCTCCCCGTTCAGCCCAACAAAACATTGCTGGTATCCCAGCTTTTCAGTAAAAGCAAGGAAAATGTGATATTTCTGAAGCAAACGCAGCCCTGTGGCATGAAAACTGAACAGCATGTGATACACCATAAAATAAAAACTCAGCACCTAAGATACATGCTTTTGGGGGCACTATGGTGAGATGCCTCACTTTTTCTTGGAAGAAAAATAACCAAGAAATCTGTCAATTTAGGACCTTGTCAGCCTGCCAAAAGGGAACCGCGAATTGTATCTACGTCTGAAATTGTAGAAATCCACATAGTCCTTAAATTTTTTTGTACGTCCAGATCTTAAAATTGACAATTTATTAACAAAATTGCTGAACATGAATTCACATGTCTGGAATATCCCTTTGGACAGGTGTTTTTGTTTACAGGCGTGTGAAGGGAAAAGGAGAACGAGGAGATGAAACAAAGGTTGAACCATGCAGCAAATTGAACTTGGCACCAATTTCAGAGATTTTACGGTGAAGAAACAATACCATTTTGGGAAAGCATTAAGCACTAGCAAAATAGTAATTAAGCAGCAATATATGTAGTAGACTAGTTGATTAAATGACAGTGTAAATGACAGAATTTGCTGAAACAAGGAATAACACTGGGTAAGAATGCAGTTGATAGTAAGATCTGTGAAAAAACAGATAATATGTAATATGAAAATACCCAATGAATCTTTGCAAATACTAGCACAGTTAATATTTCTTCTGCTTCTGGCAATTTGTCTGCTGTGCTGCAATAATACATATGAATCACTTCTGCAACTCCTTAAAAAAGGAAATTCCAACTGAATTCATTGTGGAATTGTGTATCTACCAAAAGGCAGGGAGCAAGAATCAAGGCCTCCAAAGTTTTAGCACTGAGGGTGGTTGATCTTTTCTCCCATGATTTTTACAGACCCTACAGGCAGCAAAGTTCTTTTCCCTTTGCAAAATATTTTGAGTGTTACCTAAAGCATTTGACATGTAAATCAGTCCTTCCACCATTACTGTGGCATCACCAGCAAATTTGACTTTTAAGACTTCTTACACTGATGAGGGAGTTGGTGTTTGTTTTTCAAGAGACACAGTCCTTCATCAGTAGACTCATAATTTCTTGGGAAGCATTTTTGTACTAGTTGAGGGATATGAATGTGGCTCAAGTTAGTTGAAACATTATTTGAGGGGCTGTAGTGTCAAAAAATTCAACTCTTGAGATAGAAAGAGGTAGTACAACCCCTGTGGATCTCAGGGTCTGAATCTCTTTTAATTAGGCAAGAAAGAAGCCTTGAATTTGTTTACTGAAAAAAAAAGTGTTGTGAAATAATTCAGTGAATGATAAACTGGGGGAAAAGAAACCAGAACCAATTCATATTGGTTTAATATGTACTGTATATATACACTATACCATAGTATATTAATTATTGTTGCAGTTCACCTTCTTTTTTTGTGTTTGTTTGTTTNAGTAGGAATGAGAGGAAACGGCTATCAATTAATCTCTTCAGTTCATAATAAACTTTGACCAGCTCCAGAGCTGTCATTTTTTTATTCTGTTTTCCACTCAAACTGCCCCATGCCCACAGACCACTGCCAGGACACCACATTAATTACCTAGAGGGCAAATAGCATAAAGACTCACTATGAGTACAAAATAGCACAACTACATTAATGTATAGGTTGAAAATATCTAGTACCTTTTGAGCTGAAGACAGAAACCAACATGAAAAGGTCAGGTCGCTGACAGAAGCTGTTGCAAAATTATGTGCATTCCTGTTCTAATGAAAGATTTCATCTACCTCTGCTTGTCTGGGTCCAGCACAAAAAGTAACAATTCAGGCTGTGTTGATGACACTTTGCAGCCAAACAAGTTCTCCAAGCCTCACCTAATTCTTTCACAGTGATTAAATTTTTAGGAGCAGAAGGGTTGGATATCAACTGTCTCTGTAACCCTTTCCCATCTACATGACATTTTAAAGATTTCTTAAGGCTCAAAGTCTAGTTCCTCATCAAACTGACAAATAAGTCACACCTAAGGCAGCCTCCCTGTCACACCTAGATTTTACTATTAATGTGGCTAATTGAGAACCTCCATGTTACTTGGCTTTGTTTTGTTGTGATGAGTCTTATTGCACCATGTGAAATAGAGTAGTGCAGTGTTCTGCCATGACGAAGAACCATCTTAGAATGGTCTTAGGTTAGCAGGAAAACATAAATTTTTATTAATGTTACATAACAAAACCCTTAACCATGTAAGTGTAGAACAGCTTCCCCAAACCTTTCATTGAGGTACAACTCTGTCTTTAACCAGGGTGAACAGAGCAGAATGGTACAGAAATTAAAATTTTACTAATTTCCCTCTCAATTTTATTGCAGATAAATTGGCAGACTACTGCCAAAAGTTTGAATGCAGTCTTTTGCATACAGTAAGCACTGATGAAGACATATAATAATTTGTGAGTGGCAGGCTTTTAGTCTAATGTCACAAGAAAAAAAAGACTTCGATCTCATTTATTCCTGATTTCTTTCAGACTAAACAAATTCCTGTTCCTAAAAAAGGAACAGCAGCAAACAGAAAGAGGTTCAAATGGAAGAGCTCTGGTAGTTTTTTGGATATTTTTTCTGGAATGCATGGGGGTAGATTCTTTGCTTTTTCCTTTAAGTTAGCAGAGATCAAAGGTAATTACAGACACTAACCAGTAAAGCACTTTAGCACATGTAGCACTTTAAGAAGGTAAATAGTTTGATTTGATGGAATTTGCATTCTTTGGATGACATGAATGCACAAGCTGGAGTAGAGAAGATATTGGCTATTTCTCATGCTGGCAAAAAGAGAGAAGTTTTGATGGTCTCAAACAGCAAAGATGCCACACTCACACTAAAGTCAAAAGTCATGGAAAAGTCATGGATGTGTTTAATATAAACGTCACATAAAAAGATATCTCTAAGTTGAATAAACATATTTTTGCTTGCAATAGAAGGTTTCACTCTGAGTAGTACTGACATAACACTATTAAAAAATACCTTATGCAAGCTGCTGTACACTTTTAACAGTGGTACAAAGTTGTGTTCAAAGCATATTGAATTATTGTGTTTTGGAAATAGAAAACAAGAATTTTTAAGTAAATAATTCACAAAGTTATGGTGATCGCTATCACCTCTACTGAAAAAAGGGCAATAGACAATAGACAAAAATTGAGTATATGATAATTATACAATAGGACTTAGAGAACAAGGATTAAGGAACATAAGAAAAAAAAAAGCGGGGGAATAAAAGGGGACACATGGTTCAGCAGTTGGACAACTTTAAAAAAAATAACTTCTAATTATCTCTTCCTGGTAGCACATTACTTCCAAGTGACATCTGCAGAAAAGCCTTAATGATTTCAAATGGATCAGGATCAAGATTTTCCCTAAAATCTTACAGTTTGGTTTTTGTTTGATTTTTTCTTTTTAACCCCTCACATGTGCTGTTACACCATGCGATCAGTTCAGGTTGCCTCCTACGATTTTGTTGCTGTTGAAGGGTTTCAGGGTTTCTGTCAGCGCTGTTGAGTGTCTGCCAAAGAGAAACCTCACAGAAAAAGCACTGCTTAGGGACAGAGTATCAGATATTGCAGCAACACTGCAGGAACCTGACTGAGATGAATCAAAGCATCCTTGCCACCACAAAGGATGCAGTTGGGATAAAGTCCTGTGCATATTAACTCACTCACATGATATGTTAGGTCTGACTTGGCTTGCTGCAGTTTAGAATAATCACCACAAAGTTAAATTAAAAAACCCAGTACCTCCCTGTGTTTGGTGTTACAGATAAAAATATTTTTTAGCTACCATTATACTTTGTAAAGCTCACAAGTACCTTACCATACTCTCCTGCAGTCTCCTTCACAAACACAGCTTAGTTCTAGCTTTTCACTGTGACATGGGGCTTGCCCCTGCCATAGGTGAAGTGCCCACATTTACATAAACCAATATATATTCTATATGCAGTGCCAGAGAAATTGGCTTAGGCATTACTGTGTCTGCACAGCAATTAATTTTACGTCAAAACCTGTTGCAGCTATAGTTGGCCAGTTGTTTTCTTCCATCATCTTCCTTCCTGGCACTGGCAGAACCAAGCTGTGGTTAAAGCTGCTGCTTGATAAAGATTTCCTGCTGTTCACTTTGCTCACTGTTTGCTCAGCTGTGGTGCAGATTATCAAATAGAGCAATTGCAATCTGTTGTCCAAGGAGAGGCTGTGAGAATACTTTTCTTATTTCAGTGATACTGTCAGAGATCCTGCCCTTTTGTCTTTGCACTGCCAAATAAAGCCCTCATATCCAGGTGAAGTGGCGCTGCAAACTGGGCTAACTTGTCTCACTGGCTGTACGATACTGTGGCAAGAATCTGCTTTAAATCAGCCAAATGTGCAGTAAAGATACAGGAGAGATCACTCAGAACAGCAGATTCTCAGTGCCTTCCCACAATTTCCTTCTTCAGCAGCACAAAAATTATTTAAAAAAATCTCTGAGCAGTATTTGCAAAAGAATCACAAAATAATCATCTTACTAAAGCACGGACCTCTGCACCATGTGTTGCAGGCACTGTAATGCAGTGCATTAGAGGAAATTATATAATCTGATAACTCAGATGGCTTTTCTGTAATTTACAGCTATGCAAAACTAAGCAGTAACTGCTTGGAGAAGCATTCAAACACACAGATGATGAAGGTCTGGGGGAAAGCTGTGTGTGCTACTCAGCCCCTCCAAACTCACAAGTGTTGTTCTAAATCAAATATCAGCAGTGCTGGAAGGCCTGTGTGATATGAGTATTTTACAATGGCACCCTCAAGAAACACAGAAGTGGCATGGCAACACCCTGGCAGCCGGGCCAGGCTCGTTGGAATTTCCTTGCTGCAGCATCACAGCTCTTTATATTTACCAAGCCATGGGGTACAGTCCCACATCCTGAAAGCAAACAGAATTTTTAGTTCAAGCTCTGGGCTAAAAACAGTGTGTGTGAGGAATGAGGAACACATCCAAAGCCTAAAATCAGAAACTCTAGCACTGGGTTATATTCCATAATTTTTTCTCCAGTAAGTTTATCACAAGCTAAAATTCAGCTTTTTTTTCCTCCCAAAGAGGGACTTATGGCAGGAAAAGTGCCAAATTCACAGGCAGACCAGTTGAACATTTAGTGCAGACACTCTCTTTCTTTACAGCAAAGGTAAAAGTGGGCAATACTGCATCTCCAGAAAAATTCTAGTGGATTTTAGTAATTCATGTAAGTTATGCCATCAGAAAAAAATTCATTTTAAAACATGCTGATCCAATACTTAAGCTTTCCTTTCTCTAGGAGCACGTATATTTTGAAAATATTTTCAGGCCAAAGCAATTCAAACAAAAGAAGATTGATGAGATTTTCAATAAGGAAGATAATTATCTGGATCTTTTGCTAAGAAATATACCAATATTTATCTTTCCATTTTTCTTTCCTCTCTAAGCAATATAGATGTTTAATGCATAACAGGAAATAGTGAGAAGGAAGAATACCACCCCCCCACAAAGAATCCCCGTTGCAGGATGCATTCTCTCCCTACTTTTAAGTGTTTTGGAAGTAGTTTCTTTGCTTTCCTTTTGTTCTAAATGTCCTTAAAGTGAAGTCACAAAAGCCAAGAATGGTTTTTCAGAGTTCAGCACAGCTCTGAGTTCTGTCTTAATGTTCCTAACCAGAGCAGACTGATAGTTAAAGGAACTTGAAGACCCACACTGGATTTTAGTCTTATTATTTAGTCTTAGTCCTATGTTAACCTCATAGTGTTTAACCTGACTATGACTATGGAACTACACATAAGCAGAACCAAAATCACTCACCAACATAAATTAGAGAGGGAAAATTTACATATTGTGTGCATGGACAAGAAGGTGGTTTCAGGGTGTCTGGTCCAACCTAAAATAGTTATTATGTGGGAAGGAAACAAAAAAAAGCAAAGCCCTGTACTTGCATTATTTACATATGACCCTACATTCAGTCCCCTCTGAACTCGTAAGATATTACTCACTAAAACACAAAAAACAATGGAAAAGCCAGCCTTCTAATTAGCACAGTTTTAATGACCCTCTGTTCCAAAAGCAACATTCCCCTTTTTTGAAGTAATTCAGTGCATAATTTTCACTTTGTGCTGGGCTGATTTCCTTTGGCTGCAGCTGAATCCAGTTTATATATTAGTGCCCAAAATTTCAGGATGTTTCCCGACATTCTGGGTCTGGCCCTTTGGATATGAATGAGACGGGCAATCCTGTCCACTGGGGCTTCCAGACTTTGGAAAATGCTTGGAAATAACTTTGCCCATTCCACAAAGTTACAAGATCAGCATTGGAGCACTTGCACCAGCCACCCCTTGTAAAAAAAAAGAGCTAAGGCATGGTATAAACATTATATATAAAAAACATTACAGTATGAAAGCAAATATAGAACCTATTGTGCATAAATGTGCTAAAGGAAACAAAAGGGTCTATTTGGCAGCAGTTTTTCATTTTTGACACTAAAATGAATGGCCATAGTTTCATGTAGTGCTGCTTAAAGGAGTGGTTGAAAGTGGCTAAAAGCTCTCCTTCCCACAAATCCACAAGAAATATAAAATAGTGCTGCAGAGACATTTAATATTCAAAGAAGAGGGGTTGAGAAAAGCAGGTTGCTAGGAGCCTGAAATCTGAATGCCATTAGCTCATAATTTTTCACATGCATTGCTAATATGTTTAATGCATGTAATGCAATATATTCAATGCAAATAAACCAGATTTTATTGTAGGCAATTGAAACAATATCCAGGTCTCTAGAGATCTCACAGAAAAGTGAGAATGACTTCTGGATGCAAAGAAGACTTGTTTCCCCAAAAGTAATTTCTGGTGGTCTAAGCTTTCCACTTGAGAGGGTAGAGATGATGAAGCAGCAGGAAATAGTGAAGTTTGGGACTTTTTTTATTACTTTTTGATAAAAGTAATATTTGTTAATATGGAAGTTTGCTGAAATGAAGGTGCTTTGTTCCAGTTTGATGTCATTGTGTTTCTGCAGGAGCTCCTAATGTGCTTATGGCAGAAAGTAGTTCAAATTCTATATTTTCATATTCTTCTATCTTATGGTGATATTCCTGACCTGTCTCTTCCCTCATGTACTATGGCACACAAAGATAGTTCAGCTAAAAATGCACTGCAGTGCAGCCTGAGAGCAAAAGCCACACAGAGAACACACTGGGGGGGCGGATTTTTCAGAAGATGATTTTGATGCCATTCTCATGGAAACTTTGTCACTTGTGCTCCAGATCTGCACAGCTCTGGGGATCCTATTACACCTCTCCTTATTGAACACTCGGTGAAAAATGTGCAGTTCATTTGCTTCTAAGACAGAAAAGGAATGTGCCTTCAGGACCTTGAAGGAATTTTATGTGTGAAGGAAGACCATGCAGGTACACTCCACAAGCATATCAAAATGCCATCCTTCAGATGACATCCTTCCAGCCAGAGTATCTTTTTCCCTCTGAGGTTTTCTGTGGAACAGTCCCACCTTTGTAGCTCACAATGGCACACTTTCAGTTATCTCCGGGATTAATACCTCATGGAATACATGCCTTTCAGGAGGACAACAGAGACAACCTGCATAATTTGTATTAAAACCCCCTGCCATCCACTTGTGATGCTTTTCATTTAGGAGTTTCTATGTGACAGAATTTTAAAAGTGTGTGCTACCATCATATTATACTAATTTGTTTTTTTGGCTTTGGCTTAGCACACATTAAATTTAAAATTTCTAAAGGGTTTTGTGATTACATTAAATTCTTGATGATACAGAAGAGTTGACTGCATATACAGCTCTAGAGAAGAAGAAACTTCAGAAAAGGGAATGTAATGAAAACAAAAATTCATTATTTTGAGCTGGCATGCAGTCAGTCAGTTTACACTCAGACTTCATATTAAATTTTAGCAACCGTAACAGTAGATTGCAAATACAAAAGAGAATTAATTTTCCCTATTCTAACTTCCTGTATATTAAAAATATAACATCAATAAATAGGAATTAATAACAATTATGACAATTTGATAACTGCAGATATGCATAATGCTACACTCTGTAGTAAAACATAAGCCCCCCAAATTTTATATATGCTCCATATTATTCTGATGGCATCCTGACTGCCCACCTTGCAAATCTGAGCCCTGAGCCAGGTTTCCTCTTTGTAAAGAAAGAAAAATACATGGTGATGTGAATTGGAAGATAATTTTCTACTCTTAAGGTTTACTAAAAACTTACATCTTTAAATTTAAGTTTTTAAAATAAAAATTTTGTATTTTCTGATTGCATGCTTTAGTTAGCAGCTTGTAACCACACCAGAGCTGAAAAAAGTAGTAAAAAGAATTTGAATACTTAGTTCAAGTTGAAAATGCAGTTCCACTGTATTCATGATCTTGAAAGACTCCTAATTCATAACATATATTAGGATGTATGAGAGAAGGCAGCTCTTTGCAATTCCTGTGTTGGGTTTAAATAATTTGAAAAAACAAATGTTTAAAATACTTATTCCGTGGTCTAAACATTCCTTCTTCATGCAATTACAACCTAATTAGACACATTGTAACTGCAATATAATTGCAGTGTAATTATATGTATTATATTGGACTATTATAAGTTTTAAAGTTTTTTAAAGTGTCTAAATTACTATTGTAAAATTACCACTTCCTCCCTGATTCTCCTGCCTTCCCTCTGCATGGTAGTCACCTTTTAAGCTTCTAGTTTCTAGCACCACTAAGCTTTCTAGATGACAAAACAGGATTCTACTTTTCTAAGGGTACTACAGTAAAAAATAAATCAGTACGACCTATTAGGGCAGGAAATCTCTGCAGGACATAGACGAGATAAAAAAATGGGAGAAACCGTCCTATGCCAGTCCTTTCCCACATTGGACTGCACACAGAATATGTGATCTTTGAACATGTGCACCGTTGGGAAAGCAATAAGCGTTTATGGTCATGATTAAACTTCAAAGTGTGTTTTGCATCAAACAGTTGAGCACTTGAGACTGTTTGAATTATGCCAGTGTTTTATGGGCAGAGTGATTCCCAGAGGCATTAGACTGATAATATGACAGATTGTGGTAGCTAGATAAGGCCTCAACTCTCGTGATCCTTCCTTTACATACTTAAGACAAGAAAAAAATGTAATTTTTGGACCATGTGCAACTTCAGCTGGGTTTGGTAACTGCTTGGTTTGTAAAGACCAAGAAAAAAGTTGTTGCAGTGTAAATAGCTCAGTGCTGAGAGAATTTCAGGACCTTCCCCTGCTGAGAGGTGAAAATGGGGCTACAGGTGGTTCAAACTCCTATGGGATGGGCTGTTCATCATGGTAATAAATTATTGGAGAAAAACAGTGATACCAGAGTGGCAGTTTTCTCTTGAAATTGAAGTCATTCGGGTCAGTAAAAACAAGCTATAAGGAAGCAGAGAAAGAAAAAGGGTGGTCAATAAAATAACTGAGAAAATGCGGTGTAGATAAAAGCACAGGGGAAAAAAAAATTCCTAAATGTACATGCGCAGCAAGTGACTCCAAGTTGTGTAATAACTACCAGAGTGGGAACTTTAAGTTAAAGATAGTTTATCTCTTTCTGGGAAAACATTATCTCCATTCTTGTTAACAATAAAAGAAAGAATAGAAGTGAACAGAAAAGGAACAGAAAAGAAAATCTCCCTGTTTTACCATATATAACACAGTATTGTTACATATGACATTGAATATTGTATACATTTGAATATTGTGTGTATTTCTTATGGTTTTAAGACCTTGCCCATCTTAAAAGGATATTGTAGAACCAAAGATTATGGAGAAATGAGCAAAAGAATGACAAAGATAGTTTTCCTCTTCACACATCTCAGCCTGGAAAACAAATGGCTAAGGAAGGACACAGTTAAATCTAAAAAGCCATGAATGAAGCAAACAAAAAAAAGGCAAATTGAAGAGGGTTTTTTACTGTCTTGTCCAATTCAAGAATGAACATGCATTAATTATACTTAAGAGGCAAGGAATGAAAAAGAAGGTGGATTTTACACACAAAATGAAGTCAAGCTGCAAAACTCATTGCCACAGGATGTTGTGCACCAATCCCCTGCCCCTCCAAAAAAATCCTCAAAAACCTAGTCTGAAAGAGATTAAACAAATTGCCAGGAAATCTCCCCTAAGGACTATTAAATAAAAATGTAACACCTTTTAATGGTACATCTGAACAAAAGATTCCTGAGCTGACTCCCAGTGCCAGCTTGTAAATATTGGAGAATTATGACTACAGACTAAAATATGCTGTTATAATTTTCCCAAATATCTCTGGATTTGACTGAAGCAAGGACACCTGGGCTGGAAAAACCTGTGTTAACTTAGAATGCAGACATTTTTTTGTCCTAAAGGCGTGGTTACTGTACCACGGAGGACACAGCAGCTTCCCTAGAGCTTCGCAAGGTGTCAGACCACAAATGCCCAACCTCAGTGTCAGATCAGCTGAATTAATGCAGAAATGAAGATGTAGCTCTTGAGAATTTGATGAAAACTTCATCTGAGGGCTCTCTCTAGACTAGCTGCAAAGTGGCTGCATACATTGGCAAGGTCAGCTGAGAACTTTAATAACGAGACAGTAATTTTATGAAGTGCACGTTATGTAACGCCATTGTTTAGTTTTAAATCAATTGCAGACAGCCAAAAGATAATGTCAACAGAATGAGTGGTGGTTCCAGAGGCCAGCTGAAGGCTGTTATTGTCCCTTAATGCCATGAACCAATACTACTCTGCTCTTAAGAATATATCAAAACAGCCAACACTAGCCTCCAGCAATGTAAAGGCAGGAACTTTGCACATTGTGTTCCAAAATGCCACCAAACACTCTCAACGTAATTTGAACCAAACCAGTGACTTTTACTCCCAGTAATTATGTAGTTCTTAAGACTGATGTTACCACAACACCAGAGGGACTATAAGTAATCACCGATATTTCTGCTGTGTCTCAATTAGTAAGAAATTTGGTGCAACGGGAGTAATCAAGTAGTAACTCAGATATGTTGCCGACACACCCAACATCAGCATGTGGTGGAGTTTGGGAGTTTTACAGATTATTTATTCTGATTATAATTCTTCTGCTATAGAGTAGCAGTCATAGTGCAGTCTAAAACACATAGAATTTTTTTAATTTTTGAAGTTTCCTTTTCGGTGTAATGAACAGTATACTTCTTTCCTTGCTCACAGTGGGAAGAATGTTTGCTTTCTAGTTTTGTTATACTTCTAAAAAGAGAAAGTATGTTCTTATTCTGCAGGTAGCAAGATATATATTATCTCGGGCTTTAAAGAAATAGCTTTTCTTTAAGGTCTTACTGTTTAACAAAAACAGAAACTAAAATGATAATGCTTCTCTGAATCTGAGGACTGGCTTTTTAGGGAATAATATCCAAATTAAACTTCACTGTATACCTTCATTAAAAGCAAGCTGTCACCATATTTCAACTAAGATTCAGCAAACTGTTAAGCTTTCAATAGAAAGGACCTGATTTGATTCTTGTTAATGTCCATCATAATGACTGGTTGACAGTGAAAGCTCTCTGATTTTGCAGAAAGCACCAGTTTTAGTGAGAGCACAATTTATTCGTTAAGTCAAAAAAATTACACTACGTTTAATTATTTCAATTTTCCCATATTTTTGTGTACATTATTAAGTAACTTAAAAAGAAAAGGAAACTTGTGTGATCTTCACACTTTTTCCATGAAGTTTTCAGTTCTTTTGATGTCTCTATGTACTGAAAAGACAAAAAAAGGCACTGGCTTCTTGGTGAATGATGAAATTTTTTTCTGTATATATTTCAAAGCAAAATCAAAATGTGTGCTTGCCACGGGATATTACAACTAAATGTTTGTGTCCCTGTGCAATGTATGTGTTTCACTGTGAGAATTACTTAATACTTTAAAAGACCCCCAGAGACTTTGAAATACTATTCAAGTTTTGCAGATGAGCCAGCTGAAGTCAGAGCTGTTAAAACTGCAGAGATAATGAGCAGCAGAGCAAGAACTAGAACACACTGGTCTTGACTGCCAGAATTCTCCCCAGACTAGAAAGGATGATGCAAAAACTGGGTTGAAAATAATGAGCCATAACAAAATGGCAGAAAATGATCTGAATGAGATGAGTAGTAGCTCTGTGGAGTGCCTAGGTTTTATTGTACATGCACGGCCAGAAATCAATGTGTTCAGTGGATGAGTTTATCAAACAGACAGAACAATCCATTGTGATATGTCTTGACTGTTAGTGGTGCTGGCAGCTCAGCTGAACCTTGCAGGGTAATTAGCTAAGGATAAATTAATCTGTTCTCAAATGTAGCCTGATTATCTTTCCCAGGTTGTGAGCTCTGATTAAAAGCATGGTTTCTTCTGTTTTTTCTTTCTTTTCAGTGTTTAATTTAGTCTTCCGTGGAACTTGGCTAAATAGTTGTGTCTGCAGCTATGAAATGTTACTTTAACATTTTGGAAGAATTTTCCTGGGTAAAAAAAAGAGCTGCATGTGTTGGATTAATGTCAGGCTTTTTTCCTGCTCATACTGGATCTTTAAATTGTTTGTGCAAATGTTCTGCAGGAAATATCACATAACTTGTCTCAAGGAAGACAAATATTTAGGTTTTGCAATGCTGTCCTTAAATGACTACATGTAGCTCAGGCAAAATGGTCTGACACAAATTTCTTTATTTTACTGTAGCTACCATAGATGAGATTCATTCACAGTTCTTGGGGCTTTCAAGACCTGAAATCTTGGTTCTTTTATGCTATTCTGGAACATGCCTGATTTCTGGCATATATTACTGTTTCAAAGATTCTCCTTTAATGACAGCTATTTCCAAATATTCTCTGTGACATTTGGTCTTATACATCTGTCTGATTAGAGTTAGCAGGCTAAAACTATAACTGATATTTTAGTTTTATGTAAAGCATTTTTAAAAGGAAAAAATATTAGGAACCTCATCCACAATATTTATCATCTTTTAAAATCTGTTGAAATCACTTTGCAGTAATCCAAAATGGAAACGAGGCTGTACTGCATGAAGAACTGATATTAGGATTAATAATATTAATTTTTCCCCACATATATCTTCATTAAAAATTAAGGTTTATTTGAATGTCTAAATATATAGTTGTCTTTTTTTTTTTCCCCCACCATGAATTCTACTCTTCATCCCATAAAAACCTGGCTTCCAAGTGAGCTTTCCTTCACACTCAGCTTTGCAGCCGTCAGTGACAGGAGGAATTCACACCATGCAGAGAACATGGTAATTGCCTGCACCCACACAGACTGTCACTGGGCATTATTTGCAGTTAAATATGGCAGCAATTGTTTTTCTATTCCATGGATTCAGTGGGCTGCAGAAGCAGCTCTGCACTACCCCACAGTTCTCTGTCAGATGAAGCACAAGCACAGATCCCCCTGCTAATCCATGGAGATGCAGCCGCATATGGATCTGTTTCTGGTGCTCTGCTGTTTGTGAATTTGTTATGGAGCAAAACAGCCACAAACACTTATAATTTCACCCATGCTAAGGCTCCCTTTTTTGAGGATTCCCATATGCTACTTTTAAAGTTTAACCTGAGGCTTGGCTTTGTGTCAGTTAATTTTTTTTTATATCAACCTTATATAGATTTTGGCCTAGAGATGCTGCTGTTGGGGACCAGCAGGCTGCTTCTCCTCTTCCTTACACAAAGGTGTAAAACTCAGCAAAATTGGGTCTTGGGTAGTCATGCAAATTTCCACTGTTGTGGAATGGCAGCTCCACACAATTCTAAAAACGGGCTGCTTTATTTAATTGGAAACATGCTGCACACGCGGCCTGCTGGAGCCTCCTGCTCTCAGGGATTTGGTGCTCAATATTTGGACAACTCTTTAATAAAATAAACCACTTTAATAAAAAGCTATTAATAAAAACTAATTAATAAAAACTTTCCAGGGGTTCTTCCCCAAGAATGACTCGGCCTCCTGCTCCATCATGGGCCGTCCATCCTTCCCAGCAAGGAAAGGGTGAACCTGTGGCCTCTTCTACTGACAAGCTGCACCCTTGGTAGGAATACAGCAGATTCTGAGCAATAAATGGTGACACCAAGCAAAACAAAACAGAGATGGCCCTTCCCATTCCCATTTCCATGTGGGAAAGACAGCTCTGAGGCAGCAGCCATGCTGAAGCAAGGTAGGTGCCACCATGGCCCAGCTGCTCCTGTCACTCTGGTGATGTGCGGGCCTGCACAACCACTCCAATTCTGCCCCAAATTCTCCACCTCTTTAATCACAGCTGCCCAAAGTCCCTTAGCAGTTTCCTGGTATGGTTGTCAGCTAGTTTTCTCCATGGTTTGTGAGTTTGGCCTGGCTGCCTGGCTGGGTTAATGGCGGCCCAGTGTCGCTGGACACAGCAGGGACAGAGAAGGCCGCACTTCTCTGTGGCCTTCAACCACTTCAAAGCTTGGCTTGGGTTTAACTGATAAATCAGAGAAAGCTGCCGTGAACGTGATTTTCCTTTTACATGAGGCTTGCAGTGAAAACTGGTTTGGTGCCAATTAACTAATTGCAGTGGGTCAGACACTTAATAAAACCTTCACATCAGAGGAGAGACGGGGAGAGTAAACAAGAGCATGACCTTGGCTTTCTCAGTCTGCACTCAGCCCGTGCCAAGATACTTTCATATATCACTCCAGATAAAGGAACAGAGAGATCAAGCATAATCAACAAGGAAAACTAGGTCACATGTGATTCAAAATTAGGATGTTCTACTACAAGGCTTGTCAGATATTAAAAAAAAAGAAATCTAATGAAAGAAACATATTTAAACTTGTTTATTTAGGACTATAAATGTGTTTGAAGAATAAAATTAATCTTAGGGCCAAGTGATAAGAGATTGGGATAATTCAGGCTGAGAGGGAGCCTCAGAAGTCCCTGATCCCATGTGCAGCTCACTGGCATGATCAGGCCAGGTTATTCAGTCCCAGATCAGGACTGTGCATTTGTTTTTCTTGAATTTCATGAGGTTCTTGTTGGTTTATTCCTTCCACTTGTTTAGGTCTCTCAAGCTGGCAACCCTGTCCTTGAACACATTGACTCATGTCCCACGTTTGGTGTCACCTAATTATAAGTTGTAATAACTGATTCCTAATTTTTGATGGTGTTGTTGTTTTTTGTTTTGGTTTTTTTTTTACCCCCCACAAAAAACATTTCTGGGTAAAAAAATCTTCATAAGGGACTTTTACAGGAATTTTGACTTGCCTGTAAGTGCGACAAACCAAGCAGAATTTGTTTCAGTGCTCTTAAAAAGCTAGGAAGAAAGCTGCCCCAGACAGAAGGAGGATTTTAGCAGCACTTAATGGAGTTTATGAATTAAAGAGTGTGTTGGCCTCACAAATTGAGCTTTAATTCATAAAAGTTCAGCCATCATTTTAGACTCAATTTCCATGTTTCCTTAAGCTTAAAAAAAATCTCAGTGCTACTGTCGAATAAGCATGTCGATGTAATTTCTGTTCATAAAAGTGTTTGATTTGAGAATAATACAAGCAATTGACCTGAAAAGTGATAAATTAATAACTAGTGAAACACAGAGTTGCTCAGAAATGACAGACAGGGTATATTTTCTCATTTTTCCTTTAATTTTGGAGATGTTGCTACAGCTTAATGTGATGAACTGTTAAATATTTATAGACCCTGTGATCTGCACAATGGTAGGAATCTGGAAATGCCAGTGCCGAGGAAAGGATGACCAAATCATCAAGGAACAAAGAAGAATAATCGTGTATCATGTTGCTTTCCATTTCATGAAGCAATTTTGATAATTTTCTTCACTTGTCAGCAGACAAAGATGCAATCTGCACTGTTTTCAATATCAGATAAAGATAAAGCTTCAGGCGAGTCTGGGAGATGTTACACCATAGGGAGGGAGGGGGTGACTTTTGAGACAAATACAAGTCTCAGCTAAACCATACAGAGTTCACAAATCTCATCCAGGGCTGACAGTGTGACTAATAAAAGAATTTGTAAAATACTCCCCGAGCCCTTGCATAGAACAGGTATTTCCAGGCCCAAAAGTCTCCCCTGCTCCCCCATACCTTCCTCCCCATTTTCTTTCCTCAACAACCTGCTTTTAATTTCCTAGGGATTTTACATTGCAGTGCTTCAAAGTCAAAAAGGACAAAGTACCACCAAAAGCTGCTGTGCTACCACAGCTTCCATTAATTCCACCAAATAGCTGAAAAATGGCTGTGTATGGGCCTGAACATGCCAGAGAATCTTTGTGGAAGCAATTTGAGTAGCTACCAGTCTCTGAGTTACACCTCTGAGGGGCATAATAAAACTTTTAATCACTGTCTGCACCAGGAAACACAAATGCCGGGATTTAGAAACCAATGCAGTTAATACAACATCTTCTCTGTGCCTTCTCCACCAGGATTATTTTCAAAGAAAAGGCTTTTTTGTTGTTGTTGTTACAGGATATGTTATTTATATGATATTTAATAAAAGGCTTTAACTGCCATCCTAATTTTCCAATTTATTTACCCCACAGGCCCATCTTCTTTGCTAAATTTTCTTCTTCCATGATAGTGTATTTTTGTGTTTTAAGTGTGATCTTTTATGCACTGAAATATCTAAAGGCTTCTCATTATGACAAAGACTTCTGGCAAACTATTTTTAATGGTGAATGTGGCAAATTTGTGTTATATCTTCAAGCATACTCTATCTCTGTGTCAGATTTACCTGAAGTGCACTAATTCCTCCCTGTGGAAACAAGGCCATCTCTTACTTCAGGCACTAAACACATCCTTTCCTTTATTTGCACCAGGCCAAAAGATGACAGTGGTCAAAAACATTAATATTGCCACTGTTTGAACCTGCATCATCTGCCTGAAATATTGTATACATTCATTTTGCAGCTCATAAAAAAAACCCAAACAAACTAGATCTCCTTGTCCTTTATCTAATTATTGTCTGTTCTTTGCTATCACCCCAGTTATGGAATCTGTGCATCTGGTTATTCCCACTTATCAAATTTTGTCTCTGTTTGTAAAAAACAAGGACAGTTCCTAGACAGTGGTAGCAGAACTAGATGAACATACCTTTAGCTCCTTTAGCTCCTGTATCCTTCAGCTGGATGGAGATGGAGCCTTCATAGATAACATGAACTCTAATATCTATCTAAAGCTGTGTGACACTGTATTATTTTCTCAGTGAACTAGGCACTTTTTTAAACTAGAAGAAGTACTCACATTTCCTATTTTCTTTAAATTTGTATACCTAGTTTTATATAACCAGCTTGATTTCTGGTTGTTTTTTTGTTTCTTTGGTTGGTCTAAAGTTAGTTAGGCTGACTTGATAAAACTCATCTATGTGGTTCAAGTGGGTGTTTGTGACTTGCATTTTAGTCCATATATAGGCTGTGTGTCTATATGTTAAGGCCTCTGAGGTGCAATAACCTTGAAGAATTTGTGTGGGATGGAAGTCATACAGCACAAGCGAAAAAAAAAGTGGTATTATTCTGAAATTATTGCTAAATCACCATTCATTGAACATATTAAGATGTTATGCTCTAGGTTGTCTTTTAGAACTACAGGTCTTTACTATTTGTGCATACTTGAATGTCTTATTTTTCATCACTGTAAAGTTTGTATGTGTAAATCTTGGTTTCCTCTCTTCATTCTACCTACTAAAATCATCCAATTAACAGTTGTTATTGTGTAGCTTGCATACAGATTTGATGACTGTCCACAGCAAAGTGACATATAATTCTTGCAGGTGTTATGAGGATGGTATTTTTACTATTTTTGCTATTTACTATTTTTAGTGTTCTGCCTTTCCTACAGCCTTTTACCTTAAAATGTTGCATGTCAACCTAGCCACCATGCCCTGAGGTCTAGGATAGACCTCAAATTACTCTTTCTGAACACTGATAACAACAGATAATCACAGTGAGAACATGCAGACACTACAATCACAAAACCTGACACCTCGTTTTCCTCCCACCCCTTCCATAAGCTCCTCCAAGCTGTCAGCTCCTCTACTCACACTCCTCTGTCTGGTATTAAATAAAACAGATCACACACCTCAATTTTAAAAAGTGATTAATCTGTTTTTTCACACCTGAAGGAGGATTGCATCAGAATCTAGGTTCCTCACGGCGTTTGTATGAGGGTTTTAATCTCCCACAGGGAAACTCTGCTGCACAGAGCTGAGTTGGAGCAGCAGGAACTGGTAACAGGATCAAGCAAACCAGCTGGCAAAGCACAGAGCTGATGGAAAGGCCAAGGATAACTGTAAGAGATCAGGTTTCACCAGGCAGGTTTGCCTCTTTCTGGCAATCTGGTCATTGTGGACACTTCCAAAGGTGTCCCCGGGGTCCCCTCTGCAGTTAGTACCAAAAAGACCATGCAGATGCAGCCCCGTTAACAGCAGAGGCACAATCAGATATTTGCTGCCTAGAAGTTTGGCAGCTCTCAGTTGTTTGGGAACAACTTTGGAACCCCACTGTCAGCATTTAACAGAATATGGTCACAACAGATTTTGAGGGCCTGGACTCAGTCAAACTACAACCTGAGGGTCAGCTTTAGCCTTTTTGTTCGTTGTCTCCACTTTTCTGCCAGGGGTGTAGGAAAATGCTGTTTAGGCAGGTAGAATGCCTTCCTGTTTCTACCTGCTGCCATCCTGAGAGAGGAAGAATCATGCTGCTCATGGGATTCTAGACTGGACTAAACCGTGCCATGGGGAACTGGAGTTCCACATCAGGGGTTCAGACACCTTTGGCTGTTGGGAGCAGAGTCATCCTGCTCTGGAGCATTTGTCTGTTTCTTTAGTCTCTTGACTTGGCAGGGTGTCTAATCCATTGTTTTCTGCAGAAATGTGTGGAATGAGACAATGATTTACAGGCTGACAAATTGTGAGATAAGCTGCTTGCTGCACTGATCATACCCAGGCACAGCCCTGTGTGTACATGGCACCCAGAAAATTATTTATATGTGGCTCTCTTGCTGCAGGTTGGACTTCTGCACACACACACTGACTGGCAGTCATTTCACCTGTGATTATTTCCCAGTGGAGATACAGCCTACACATATCCTTGGAAAGTTTCAGGTGGAACATGATATAAATGCTTTGCCCAACCCTAAAAATCCACAGGAAGAGAGGAAGAAACACAAACTATATTGTGTGTTGAAGGCACAAGTGTAGCTGTGTACACCATTCACACCACCAAAAGCATGACATTTAAGACTAAGCAAAGCCATTGGTTATGTAATTAGTTAGCAGAGGCAAACATCCTGCCTGGAAAAACAAGAACAAAAGCTGATTTGTTATATCTTTGCTATTCTCTTTAAGCCAATATTCTGCTCCAAATACAGCACTGCTGTACCAGTGTTCGTGTTCCTTCCTCACTAACAAAGCTGAAGTCGTGCTGCAGAACAATTCTCTTGTAGTGACATCAGCTACAAATGGCCTCAGAAGTAATAAATTTGTTTGAAAAAAGACCCAGTTGCTAAAATTAGCTGTAAAACTGCATTTATCATGAGAGATTACTGTGTCAGTGATGCCATGCAGCTCCCTGGGAGACTTACGTAATGGGTTTTTCTATCACTAATAATTCTGATTTTGGGATTCTCTGATCATCTGGGTGTAATACAAAACGTAAGCCTGCATTCAGGCAGAATTAACTGGATAGAGAGATAGAAAACTCCAATTACTTACATTAGCTGTATAACTACATTTATTACGAGAGATTACTGTCAGTGGTTCTGTTGCTGGTCCCCACGGGACTTACCTAATAGGTTTGTCTGTCAGTAATAATTACAATTTTATGAATCTGTGATCAGCTGGGTATGACACAAAACTTAAGCACGTGTTCAGACAGAACCAGCTCTAGAGAAGGAATTCCACTTCTGGCTCCACAGAAATAATGGTGTTTATGCACTTTCGCATATAAACACTGCTGCTAAGACTACCTTACTTCAAACAAACTTATCCCCACAGTGCTCTATTTAAACACTAAAACACAATAGGCAGTGCATATCTGGGCAATCATTGCATGCATTGAATGATGTTTAACCACCCGTCAAGAACAATAATCCCCTAGAAATGCACCAGCTGAAATACTGTTTTGCTTTTGTAGACCTGAACTCACAAAGAAATAGAGGGAAAACAGTCTAAATGGGCACTGGCCTAAATAGGGTGCTGCCACAACCAAGCACTAATCTTTGTTTATATCAAGTATTCTGGAGCCATTACACAATTTGATGAAGTATCCAGGGTATTCTCAGTAACCTTCCTAGTCAGAGCCAGTACAGCAGGACAGGAATATGGCACAATATCTTAGGCTTTCAGCATTTAATGAAAAATATGGTTGGTCTGTATTTATGTGGATTCTGTAATCACCTGAAAAGCTTTGCTACATTTACTGAGGTCTGGGAGAGACAGTCGCCTGAAATGTGGAGGTAAACTTATTAGAGTTGTCTTTATTTTCTTAAGAAATAAAATTATGCCATGAACTCAGAGGAGCAAGAGAGGAGGGAAGAGTGGTTCTACTCAAATTTTAATGTGGAGTTGACCTTGATCTTCATAATTGATTGTACTGACACAGAGAGAGGAGTCAACATAACTCAGAGGAAAAATCAACTGGACAACTCACAAATCAGTCAGTTCTCATGTTACTAGTGAATATGCAGTTTTCTCCTTTTCTTGTATATCTTGGGGTTGTATATATTTGTTTCAGCAGTACATTGAAAGTTCTCCAAGGATGTGGTGTTGTATTGAAAACAACACAATAGAAAAGNTATATATAACAACATATATCTGTTACCCTGTGCCAGGGTCTTGTTTCAGTCTTCAGGAGCCTGATGGACACACAAAATCAGAGATAAGGAAGATTGTGTTGCAAACTCTTCTTAGCATTAATCTTGTCTGTTTGACACTGGTCAAAGACCAAAAGGAAACAAACCTTCTGGGATGTACTTTCTGAGGCTCTCAAGAGCAACAGAGTGTCTTGGAACTTGAACAGTCTGCTCAGACCCATTAGAGACAGAGGCTGGAGACAAAGCAGATGATGGAAACTCATGTTGTTTAGCATTCTGAAGAAATACAAGAATCTTGGTACAAACTCATTCCTCTTATTTTTTTATTTTCTTGCCCTAACTGGTGCTGAATTATTGGTGATGTATTTAAAAAAAAAAGAACAAAACAAAACAAAAAACCAAAATAAACCGCACCATTTTTAATTAGACTGTCTGCGCAGTCTCATAAAGTTTAATATTAATTAGTATTGAGCAGACTGTAGATCAATTTTTTAACACATACTGGTTACTCAGTACCAGCCATCTATGAAGTATGGTGTACTTTAGTTGCAGCCTGTCCTACATATTTTGGCAGAATTTTACGAATCCAGAACCCCAGGGGATTTCAGGACCAGGATTTGGATTCCAGGCTTCCTCCTTCCTGGTAAAATCTCCCAGAGCAATATTCCCTTTGTTTTTCTCCTCAGGTTGTCCATCAAGATTAGAGACTCTGACTACTTTTCTCACCAAATTGATTTTAAGTGGGAAATGTCTCGTGGGGCAGTGCTGCACTCTGTATTAGATTCATATGCAAATAATGTAAGGAAGTTGTGGGGTAGTGCTGAAACAGGATATTTGGATCAGAGAATAATGCTGAAAGTTTAAAAACCTGGTTTTGGTGTAGAATCGTACACACACTCACCCTCCTCCTAAAAACACATACCCATTTTCAGAATCATTTAGGTTGGAAGGCACTTTCAAAGATATCTATTCCAACCACCCCCAAAAGAACAAAACCTGGTTCACCACTTTATAGCAGGTTTTCCTGCATAATAGGTATGCTATCAAAGACCTTCCTTTTTTTGTTTGGGTTTTTCCTGTTTCTGTGTTTGTTTGTGCTTGTTTGCTTTTGTTTTTTGTTGGTTTTTTTTGCTTTGTTTCGTTTGCTTTTTTTTTCCTGGAGTAATGCTCATGTGTGTTCATTAGCAGTCCAGAAAACAGATATGAGAAATGTTCAGAAAGTGGCAAGTATCAGCTAAGGGTGCAAACCTTAGGCTGCCTGTTGTTTCTAAGAAAACAGTTCTATTTCTGGTGTTCTTTTTATATGCTAGCCTTTTACCATCTATTACTTAGCAATCCAAAAAGCCTGGGAGCCCTTTTGGCAATAAGAACACTTGAAAGCACATAAGAAAAAAGCAAAATGCTCATCCTCAGTCTAACTTAAATCTAAGTTTAGAGAAAAAGCATGGGGGTGGTAATCCCCACAGACAGAGTCCTGCAGTATTTATTCATTTAATTCCCTGCTCAGTAGAAAAATGGGACACTTGCTTACAACCCTCCAGAGCTCTTCTCTCACCACTTCTTGTGGTGATTCACACAGATTTTACTGTCTAATTACAGCTCTGCCAAGATGCCCAGTGGATCTGTTTTCCCTGCCCACACGAGCCTCGTCAGGGAGCCCAGGGCTAACACAGCTCTCTGATCAGTAGGTCACTTCTGATCTGAGTGACACCAACAGAGCTGAGGTCAGAATTTGGGACTGTGCACCAGCAACCTCTCTGCAGCAGTGTAAAATTAATGCCAGGAGAATGGAGCCCATTGATCCCAGCAGAGCAAAGCCATCAGGATTGACCCTGGGAATCATGTGACAGTGTTCCAGGAAGCAGCCTTTGTTTGCACACACTGTGGCTCTTATTTATTAATATGTGAGGCCAACAATGCCTATTGTCTCCTCTCATATTAGAGTGCTGTCACATGAGCAGTTCAAGTGACACCAAGGATTGCAAGGCGAAGACAGGCGGTCCTATCCAACTCCAACTGCAAATGTATATTTGAATACATTAATACTCAACAAATATCCCCTCAGATTAAATAACTCACAGATCTGGTTTGGGTTTTTTTAATAGAAACCACCTAAACAACTCTGCCTAACTAAAAGCTTGCCCATCTAAACAAAGGAAGGAAAATCCAGGCACAGTACATTAAAATAAAATAAAGTGAATGATCTGAGTATCTGAAATTCAGTTTGCAGATTATTATTACAATAATTGTTTTTTAAAGTTTGCTTTGATCCTGTGACATTGGAAATTTTAAGTACAGAGTTAGAAACTTTATAGAGCTTTGTTCTGCTGTTTGAAGCACATATTTTTGTCTCCTTCTCATTAGTATAATTTAGTCTTACAAAATTAACAGCCTGTGCAATATTTAACCTTATGTTAGCCTTGCTATGTATAGTTTAATCCTTTTCCCCCTCTATCAACCTAGAACAACACATTCTTTCTTACTTTTTGCCTTACAATTGCTGCTTTCTCCCCACATTTTATGTGAATCAGCTCTGCATAAGTGCATCTACTATTGTGTTCATGAGAAGAGATGAGGATTCTTATGAATTATATCAGGCTAATTACGTCAGGCTTGAAATAATTACAGCTAAGCCTTCAGCTTCTGCTACAGTGCAAGGAGTAACCTGGCTCCCATACACTTCATGATGGGACAAATTAAGAATAAGAAAAATAAGTCATTGAAATACCTCTGAATTGTGTTTGATCTGGATCTTCTGCTATGGGAAACACAGAAAGAAATACATGGAAGATATTTTCAGAATAGCCAAAATACATTCCCATCTGCAAAAATTAATCAGACACATAGCCTCCAATCGCTCCCCAGAGGCACATTTTAACAGGAGACTTACATAAAAAAATTTTTCTTGTGTCTAATCCTTGAAAGACTAAACCATATTTTGTACACTAAGGGCTTGGTTCAAAACTATCTTAAAAGAATGGAATGGAATGGGATATCTGTCCTACAGTTCAATGCCACTGAAAACTATGAAATCCCTTACGCTTGTATTTCAAATCTCATATCCTTGTGTCTCTGGCCAGAATGTACAAAACTTCCCCAAACACCCAATGCCACCAGACTGTTGCTCTAAACCTTAGTAAGCAAGAGGGGACCTCGTAAAAAAAAGGGACAGCAAGGGGCTGGAGCGTGTCCAGAGAAGGGAACGGGGCTGGGGAAGGGTCTGGAGCCCCAGGAGGGGCTGAGGGAGCTGGGAAGGGGCTCAGCCTGGAGAAAAGGAGGCTCAGGGGGGCCCCTGTGGCTCTGCACAACTCCCTGACAGGAGGGGACAGCCGAGGGGGATTTGGGATCTGCTCCAGGGAACAGGGACAGGAGGAGAGGGAACGGCCTCAGGCTGGGCTAGGGAGGATTGGATTAGATATTAGCAAAAATTTCTTCAGTTGAAAGGTGGTGACACGTTGAAGGGAACTGCATGGTGAAGTGGTGGAATCACCATCCCCGGAACTGTTCAAACACCATGGATGTGGCACCTGAGGATATGAGTTAGTGGTGAATATGGCAGTGCTGTGTTAATGGTTGGTCTCGTGGATCTTAGAGGTGTTTTCCAACCTTGACAATTCTATGATTCAAGGAGAGGATTCAGAAAGTGTCTCTTTCAATTGATATTGCTTTTATAAATCAGACAAATACAGTTAGGTGCTGAAATGTAGCCCAGCAATAAAAACACTCATTCTATAAGAATACCACCTCGCTTTATATGAATAATTTTACTTCAGTGGGTTGAGGCATGCGCTTTTAGGGGTTGAGAGCTTTTATCAG
This sequence comes from Rhabdornis inornatus, assembly GCA_013397075.1. Lineage (NCBI taxonomy): Eukaryota > Metazoa > Chordata > Aves > Passeriformes > Rhabdornithidae > Rhabdornis > Rhabdornis inornatus. The sequence continues at coordinate 330,794 of VWZS01003646.1, forward strand.
CATTTCCCAAAGATGAATTTAAGTAAACTTCCACTCAGGTTATTGGCATTCCTGAATGCCATTCTACAGTGAAGATTCCTTCCTGTATTTGTCATGAATATTTACGTATCTAGCTTGTGACAGGTAATTCCTTTAAACACAGGAGACCCCAATGATGAACCTGCCAATGCCCAGGAAGTTCTGGATGTATCTACCACCCACTGACCTTTGAGCATTTAAAATTCCTGTTGTTTATCAAACATACAAAAATCTTTACAAGTCTGGCCTTACATTCCTTAGTTACTTAAGGTGCTTCTGAGCATTGTCTTTCTACCTTTGTTGTAGCGTTTGATAATGTTGGATGGATTCAGAAAAGATCTCTCAAATACCAAAGGCATTTAGCATTAACCTGACTTTAAAAGCTTAGGACAGTGCTCTCCCTTTCTGTTTCATAACTTGGGGCTCTATAAAGACGGAGAAAGGGAAGGCACAGAGCCAGGAAATAGCTTATCTAAGTACTCTGAATCTTTCATAAATCAACAATATTACCACTGGAGAGTGAAGCCAAGAGAAGAATAATGCCAGCATCCTTAAATTGCAGCCACAGTGCGTCCTCCTTGAGTAGAGGTGTTAGTGCTATTGCACAGCAAATTATGCAGCTTGGGAGGGATGGAAAACACGATTTCAGCTCCTCGTGGGTGCTCTGAAGTGGATGCCATCCTATCTGGATGTGAAAAGCTAGATAGCTGAAGAGTGGGGCCTGCCTGTGATTCTGCTGAAGTGAGCAGGACATTTATCCCTGCCTTCTCAGGAATTCAGGAGCAGCTTACTAACTCATCTCCTGGAAGCTGCTGCTGTCAAAAACCCATGCACAACAGTGGAATAAAATTCCAGAGAGTTTTTGTTGCACAAGCAGCTACCATATTTTATAACCCTTATGCAACAGGCACATTTCTGTCGAAGGACTCTCTTCTTTCAGATTCTCCTCATGTCCTGCTGAAGTCTTTGTAAGCATAATCACTGTCTGAATGGGCTCTGGATCATGGCCTTCACTGCTAAAATCATTCTGCAGTGATAGATGAGGCAGGCTAGAAGGAAGAACAGTGGCACCCAGTGGTGATGTGCTTTTTCTTTGTGAAACAAGTTATCCTGAAAGACCTTTGCCTTAACTTTTTGGGTGCATGACCCTATATAATATACAGTCTAATCTACACAAAGGATATACAGACATTATACACCTATTATAAAACAGTTTACATACACCCACACACTGTAATTCATAAAGTAAAATTTGGCCTTTATAATTACACTCTAATTATAATGTTGATTTAAAGGAAATAAAAAAGCAAATTAATTTCACTGAAGAAAGACCAAATCACTTCATGTGAAGTGCTTTAGGTAACTCTGCTTTGTTAACGGTTCTGCCATTTCTGCAGCAGGTAAAGGAACACTGTCCTAATGAAATGTTAAAAATTATTGTAAGATGAATGTTTAAGAGCAGATAGAGATCTTTTATATTTTATCTTATTGCAATAAATAAATAAATAAATTGTGAACATGCTCTCACTTATTCTAGCAGAATGGCAGCTTCCACTTGTTTTTTTTTCTACCTCAGACTTTTCAATCTTGCAAAGAGATGTTTAAACAAAAAGGGTACAGCTTCTTGTAACAGTGTGATTCTTGTCTCATAAAAACCCTCTTTGGCACCAATTCATATTCCAGGTTATTAATTATTTAACCCAAATTATATGTATTTGCTAGTCACTTGGAAAATGCAGCAGATTGTTCTTTGGTCTCAGCTGCTGTACCCAAGCCACATTTCTCTAGTATGTTACCTATTTTTTTTTCTAACTGTTTCTTACTGCAATAAGTACTTATTCTCTAAATTTTTGGCTTCTTGGCCATCACATTAATGCTGCATCTCTACAAGTAGCTTATATGTGGCCGGCGTTGTTATATCATGATAAGACAAGTTGGCAAGGGAAGGTTTCTACATACTGTTCAATCCTTTAGCTTCCAAAATGCAGGGACTGCAAGCAAAACCCTCCTTTGGAATGATACACAGCCCCTGCTAATTCCTGAATCTCCAGCAGGAATCATTACAAAGACTTAAGTCTCCCAGGTCACAATTACCAGAGGTAATTAAAGCAATTTATCTGGATGGACAGTTCAAAGCTAATGCCACATCACATTCACAGGCTTTGCTTTGTTTTTAACATATGGATATCCTATAAAACTGCTGTAAAGACCTCAAGATTTCTGAAACCTAAGGTGGTCCTGTCATGCCTGTGCATGCTTCTCAGGGCTGCAGGATAAGTATGGGCCTGAGATCTGAACAAATGAGAAAGCCTGGATCTAAAAGCTCCAGACTGATGGAAATCCAGGAAAAACTGTTCAGCCTTTGGTTGAGAACTGCAACTTAAAGGATCAGAAACAAATGTAGCAAATATTTAATTTTATTTTCTGTCATGGTTGCAGACATGGGTTATGACATGTAGAAAAGTATATTGTTGAAATTCTGGGTAAAGGTTTGGGCAAACTTATCCATCCTATCAGGGGGGAAAAGTATTCCCAGTAATAATGCACACCAGTGCAGCCTCGGGATTCATCCTGTAGGACTAAAAGCAGGGAGAAAGAGCTGGACACATGACAGCCCATAGCACTGGGTCAGATGCAGCTTCTTTGATCCTCTGCCATCCAGCAAGACAGATAATGGAGCCCTGGGATTTGATACCCATGTTTTGTAACTGGAGCCTTACTAGAAGAGGAGGAGGGGAACAGACAGCTGCTCGAGTAGCTGCACCATCAAGAATTTAGAATATAGTGTGTTATTCCTTTAGTAAAAGAAATAGCACACTATTGCATATTTTACTTTCTTTTTTATAAAGCCAGTATTCTAAAAGATCTGATTGATTATTTTTGAACAATAGAGTATTTTTGTAGCTGATGGATAACCAAGACAGTCTTTCAATTCTGGAGAATTTTCAGGAATGGAGGTCCAACTGTTGGTTAGAAACCCTTCACTGAGATTTTTCATTAATAAGTCTTCACTGAATGAGCAGACCCGTAGCAAATTAGTAGATCTAGGTTTTACCTGTTCTCCTTTCCTTGGCAAAATCACATAAACTTGGTACCAGCTGTGGCTTTGAACATTTTGATTATGTGTTAATAAGTGAGGCAAATCTTTCTAAACTGCTAAACTGTTGTGAAATTTTCTGCCTAAAATTCCACGTGCTGTTATGCTCTGTAGAGCAGACAGAGCATGCATATTACTCCAGGAAGACTTTGTTTCCCTGAAAGCCTTGCTTTCTAAACAGGAAGGAAAATAGGAAGTAAGGAAAATACCAGTTTTTGGTAAGAAGTGCTAGATCACTTATGTGTTTGTGATCACAGCCTTTTAAAATCTGATTTTTCACCTCCACAGAACTACAGGTGTGCACAAGGTCTGTTACTCCACTGCTCAGAACACCACAAGCTAGGTAATTCTGCTGACAGCTGGTTAAAAAGCAGTGCTGTTGACCCCAACTGCTACAATCTGGTTAAGGACAAACAAAATGAGATTCGTTCATGGTCTAAAATTCATAATCTCATGCAAGTGTAGGTTAACTAATAACCACCGTTATCAGTCTAAGGCTGCTGTGAGGCATTCATGTCCAACCCAGCAAATTTCTCATGCATGGAGAGATTCACATGGCCAAAAGCAGCATATCCAGAAAACCCTCCAAATTCCATTGTCTGAAGTTCCTTTCTTCAACAGGACTAAAGATTTAGATGTTGGGGCTTTTCGTAAATCTGAAAAATGCCTCCCAGATATAAATACTGTCTAAGAGCTCACAGCTCTTCCCCAGAAATAATTAACATATCATACTCATGTTTCTGAAAGAATATTAAAAAGTGAGTTTTTGAAATAGGTACAGCATTAAATATTAGAGAATGATCTTCTGGGAACACATACAATTATGTTCAATTCTTTGCTGCTTTACAACTAACTTCACTGTGAAAATCTTGGTTTTTCTTAAATCCAGATAAATGCAAGGGTTATGCTTTAAAAATAACTGAATAATATGCGGTAGATACTTGAAATGTGAATTTCATAGGTCACTAGGGTTAGAACCACAGAATCAAAAAGTTACGGAAGCTGTTTTGTTGGAAGGAGCACTCAGATATCATTTGTTCCAGCCCCCCATCACCTCCTGCATTTTTCTCTAGGTCAGACCACTCATCCAACCTGACTTTGAACATTTTCCAGGTCATCCCCAATTTCTCTGGAAAACTTGTTTCCAGTGTTTCATAAGGAAAAATGTCTTCCTTATTTCCAATCTAAATGTACCCTCTTCCAATTTTAAACCCATGTACCCTTTTCCAATTTTAAACCACTGCCCCTTATCCTGTCACCTCAGATCCTGGTAAAAAGTCTCTACCTTCTTCTTTAGCCCTCTTTATATATCAAAAGGCCAAAATAAGGTCTCCCCAGAGAACTTCTCTTCTTCAGGCTGAATTAGTGCAATTGTCTTACGCTTTTTTTCACAGGAGAAGTGTTCAGTAGGAGTACATGGTATCCATTACCTTTATTTTTCTTTGAAACCAAGAAAAATTGAAAGACTGTTTTTTTTCACAGCTAAGTTTTTGAGTTTAAATGAATAAATTGCCTCAGTTTTTAAGCATTTATATTGATAAAATGTGAGAATTAACGTTTCAAAGTTTAAATTAATCAACTATCTAGAGCTATGTGCACACTGACTCTCAGAAACATCCAATGTTTGAGATGTTCAGGTCAGCCCCTGGGTTGTTCTGATCTCTCATTCTTAAGGTAGATTCAGCAAACGTAGGAAACACTTCTCCATCAGTGCTGGGCAGAATAAATACACCAGAGCTGGCAAACCAACAAATATGTATTTGAAAATATGTTCATTACCCAAACTAACTGCTATCTGGAATGGAAGACCTTACATCTCTAATTCAGTGCTGAGCAGAGTGGCCAGCTCAAAATCTATAGCAGTGAAATGGTATTTTTAATAATTTTAATTTAGCATTTCTCCCAAGAAGATAGAGCCTCTATGATTCTCAAGGTGAATCAGACTAGACTTGGGTCAGTAATATAATACTTATAATTTAATGGCTATGATTCATACTGTTGGAACAAAGAATAAATTAAATTAAATATGGAGGTTTCCTGAATATATGAATCTAAAGCAAATTTACATTCAGCAATGTTTTAATCTATAGTGGCAAAATAAGACATGGGCTGAAAGCCCCAGGGCTTGGTGCTGATGAAAATCCTTGAAAGAGCTTAAAAAGGACTAATCTGCATTAGCAGGAAGATAAAACAGACCTTTCACTGGCTGTAGATCTGTCAGC
>VWZS01003646.1:336195-352200 GCA_013397075.1 Rhabdornis inornatus
ATCCATCCTTATTTAAGCTTTTTCCAAGTTCTGCTTTACGCAGTTCATGTTCCTTGATGCTGTTTCATAGAGCAGTGAGTAGAGCAGAGCCTGAAACACAGGCAAGAAAATGCAGCCTATGAACAACATAACAACATGCCACCTTATTTTGGGTAATTGCCAAGTAACTCTTAACCACTAAAACTCCATTTTCAGTTTTTGCTTTGAAAACCTGTCTGCATAGAAAAAATAAATAATAATAATAATAAAAAAAGGTAATAATGAGAAGAAGCAGCAATTGGAAGAAAAGTTGAGTGCTAAAATTACAGATTATTCAGTGGCCTCAGTTAGAGCAGTTTGGAGAATATTATTTCTTAGTATGAAATCTGACATTTCAGTTTGGGTGTGAGAATAATAAGGTTTTATTTCATGCTGAAACCACACAGAAGTGCTGATTGACCCCACACATTGCAGGCACCCTGTCAAGACCTTGTCATCTAACTCCCAATTTTTGAAGGGAACCTTTTAGGTGGAAAACTCCACTAGGCAACAAAATTTTAGTTTAAGAAATTAGTCCAGTTCAGTTTTGTACTTTTGTGCATGTTTCTGCTTGTAGTATCTTTTTAAGAAAAATTTTAGATTTCAAATCTTGGTCTTCAAAGCTACAATGTCCAATAGAAATGGAAATGCTACTGACATCAGCAGCTGGGGAAAAGGAGGCAAGGAGTGATGCTTTCACAACAAAGAAATTATGGTAATCTGGGAGCCAACTGAGGTGGAAGAATTTGGTTGCATTTGAAGGACACACCAGGTAACTGTTTCTGTAAAGAAATAATGTTCAGAGGGAGTTAAATTTAGTGTCTTTGCAGGATTATGGACAAAATCAAAGCATCCAAGTGGTTAAAATTAAGTTGTTGCATATAATGTTGTCCTAACACTGTTGTCCTGTTAGTCATGTTTTACACAAAGCTGGAATAACTCTGTATGGAGAAATACACACAAATGTAGTCAAAGAGCAAATATTCATTTTCATGTGTGCCTAAAATTGTAAATCCTGAGATTCCTTGTGCTTGGNGGCTTGGTGCTGATGAAAATCCTTGAAAGAGCTTAAAAAGGACTAATCTGCATTAGCAGGAAGATAAAACAGACCTTTCACTGGCTGTAGATCTGTCAGCAATGGGTGATTACTATGAGAGTTTGATTAAATTTTAAATCCATCCTTATTTAAGCTTTTTCCAAGTTCTGCTTTACGCAGTTCATGTTCCTTGATGCTGTTTCATAGAGCAGTGAGTAGAGCAGAGCCTGAAACACAGGCAAGAAAATGCAGCCTATGAACAACATAACAACATGCCACCTTATTTTGGGTAATTGCCAAGTAACTCTTAACCACTAAAACTCCATTTTCAGTTTTTGCTTTGAAAACCTGTCTGCATAGAAAAAATAAATAATAATAATAATANCAACAAAATTTTAGTTTAAGAAATTAGTCCAGTTCAGTTTTGTACTTTTGTGCATGTTTCTGCTTGTAGTATCTTTTTAAGAAAAATTTTAGATTTCAAATCTTGGTCTTCAAAGCTACAATGTCCAATAGAAATGGAAATGCTACTGACATCAGCAGCTGGGGAAAAGGAGGCAAGGAGTGATGCTTTCACAACAAAGAAATTATGGTAATCTGGGAGCCAACTGAGGTGGAAGAATTTGGTTGCATTTGAAGGACACACCAGGTAACTGTTTCTGTAAAGAAATAATGTTCAGAGGGAGTTAAATTTAGTGTCTTTGCAGGATTATGGACAAAATCAAAGCATCCAAGTGGTTAAAATTAAGTTGTTGCATATAATGTTGTCCTAACACTGTTGTCCTGTTAGTCATGTTTTACACAAAGCTGGAATAACTCTGTATGGAGAAATACACACAAATGTAGTCAAAGAGCAAATATTCATTTTCATGTGTGCCTAAAATTGTAAATCCTGAGATTCCTTGTGCTTGGTAGGGCGTGGTGAAGGAAATTTGGATTAGAGAACATGAGGAAAACTTTAAAACTGAGGAAAAATTAGAAGGTATGCATTTGTAAGGCACAACATATTTGGAAAAATGGTGACCTGGGAAGAGAAGAAGAGAAAGATCCAGGAATGAGACAGAAATGAAGAAACAGAACTGACTTGTCTCTACTGTGACAAAGAAGGCTTCCGCTGGGAATGAGAAGCCTCATTTCAAGCAAAAAGTGGGGATCCTCAAATATCCTTCATTAACCTCTGTAACTCCTTCAACATGTATGCTGGAAGTCTGCTGTATCATTCCTCATTCTTCTTCTTTGGAGTTCTCCATTTTTGTCCCTCTCACTCTTTCCCCAGCCAGTTCTTCCCCTCCAAAAAAGCTTCCACACACAGGTATATTGTCTACCTTACTAAATATTATCAACAGTGCAGTTAGAGGCTGTTTTCCTTGCCACAGGAAGAGAAAAAGAAGGGAAAAAAATATTCAGGTTTGTTTGACAAACTAGGTGTTTGGCTGATAAAAATGCTGATAGCAGATGCCTCAACATCCTGATGCTGATACTTTAAATTTGAGAAGCTATTCAACCCAATATTACAAAGCAGTCTAATAATATAACAAGTCCTATATATTATAGAGATGGAACATACCACATTAATATAACTGCATTGTAAATGAACAATTTACTATTGAGAATGTTTCTGTTAGGATTTAGACAGAAATTGTCTTGGGACTGCTGCTAAATTTCTTACCAATTAACCAGATTTTTTTTTGTTGATAGACTGTGTCTGTCATGCAGCTGTTTTTTCATACAGTAAAATAGAAAATTTCTATATTTGGAGACTAGGGACATAAACTGCTTTATATCCTGCTGAATCCATTATGCTCTCAGCAGAATAGCAGTGTGGTACAAACATGCTTGTATGGGTACTGCTTATTTTTAAGAAAGGTCCTCTGATAATAAGAAATTCAGACATATAACTTCTCCCATCATACTAATTACAACTATTATAATACTAATTAATTAAGAAACACCCGAGGCCAGAAATCTGGAAAATTGGAGAATCTCTCCTCTATGCTTCCCACTGCTCTAATTTACAAGTCTGATAAAATAAGATCTGGGAATTGCATTGAAGTGACAAAGCAGGGCTTGCATATCTGAGGGTGGGTGTTCTGTGCCTATCACATAATTATCCATATGCTTCTGCTCTGCCAGTCCCTACCTATCCTGGATAATGGAGAATTAATTATTGTCTCTGCATTGCACTTCTCAGTTGCCCAGTCATCAGAGTCACAGAAAAACCTACTCTTTTCATCTGCTTTCTCTTGTCTGGGCTAGGAAAACTCAATTCTTTCAAAAATCCATGTTCCAAATCACTTCTGACACCAAACCCAAATCTCCTCCATGTCAAGCCCTTTATTTAACGTTTTAATCTGGACACTGCACTTACCCAAGGCATTGCCAGAACTGTTGTAACCCTTCATGACTTTTGTGCAGCAACATTAATACATGGGGAAGGTTTTCTGCCCTTACCCAATGCTTTTAACACTCTTTTTCCCTTTCCTTTTCTTCTTATTTTTGGTTGGGTGGGGGGCGGGGTGTTTTTGTGGGTTTTGTTTGTTTGTTTGTTTTAATTTTTTTATTTACTACTGCTTGTAAGACACCCAGGCAGTTGTTTAAATTTTGTTTCATTATTATAATATTATTATGTATATGCATGCAACTTATATTATATGAGTTTCATCTGCCTGATTTTACAGCAATTTGTTGTTGATTTCTGACTTTCTGCATAACTGCTCATACATCATAAATGCATTCCTTTGTCATTACACCATTTAGCAACAATGTGAACAACACCTGGAAAAGACCAGTTTGTCTTCCAACTGATCAGTGTCCTCAAATCTTCCATATACCTCCATAAGCCTGAGATGTACCCTATTCTGACAGAAAATGATTAAGAATTGACTTAAATGCTGCTTTACAATCTGATGTAATTCTGCCTTATTGTAGTTTCAAGAATTATCTCTCTAGTTTATCAGGAATATTTCACAGAGAACTGTTAAGAAGTCTTACTGAAATCCAGGCAATTTTTCTCCTGTCTTCTTTAGCAGATATGCTGCCTAAGAAAAGCACTGGGTATGATTTTTTTCTTTGATACAAGTATGTTGACCATTTTTAATGTTTTTATTATTCCCTAGACCCTTGTACACTGATGTATATCTTCCCAGTGTACTTCTGGACAACTAAGCTCACTGGCTTGTAATTCCCAAGATAATTCCTGTCTTCACACAATGTACTACTTCAGTTTGCTGTGCTCTCTCCCTGACTTTCCCAACTTGCCTGTAACAGTCTGGAGTGTCTCATCTAGCTATTTACATTTCCTGACAAGAATTTTATGTAATGTTTTCCTCTTGCTTTTACCTCAACTTGTCTATTTTTACTCTATCTCCATTCAAAATCACACAAACACCCACCTTTTTTTTCTTTTTTAATCTATGCTTTTAAACTCACATCATAAATTGTTATGTTTTTATCAGATAAATTGGATTTAGACCAACTCCAATGATATATTAGACTGCATGAAATAGTAGGCCAGATGTGTTATCCTAAATATTATGGTACTGACAAATGTTTAAAAGCAGAATGAAAAAAAAATAAAATTTACAGATGGATAGTGGTCAATTACTGTCCTACCTCCAGACAGGCAGAACCTGTTCCCTGTCTTCTTACTCCTCCTTTTTCTCTTCTAAAGATCACTCAGATGCTCACAGCCAGCCAGAATCAGGACACAGAAGCATTTCTGACATAGTAATTCCCGCTGCTCCCTTCCCCTGCCCTGTTGCTCTCCCATTCATCTCATTGTATAACCAAAATGCAGGCAACTGCTGACACAGTCAGCACACACAAAAGTGCACCTGGAATGTTTTCCAGGAGCACAGGACAAGGACATGTTTTGTCATGTGTTTGCCTTTTGGTCTTGTAAATGACACAGGGATCTAATTTCTGGAGCATATCCACCTCTTTCAAGTATCTAAGGGAAAAGTATCCAAAGCAGGAAGAAAGCAAAAGTTTTGTATGCTTTGCTGATGCAAATATCTTTGTTAAATCCCTTTTCCCCCTGCTATTATATACGTAAATTATTAAGGGTTTGGCTGGAACTGAAAAATTGAGCCTTTACTTTCTTAGAAAATGTTCCTGGCAAATCCAAGTGCAAATGAACAGCTAATGTAATTTGAGCTGTGGAAGGACTATACTTACTTATTGTTCCACTTGCACATTTTTTCCATAGCTGTCTGTCAGTTATATATGACACACCTCACAGAACCCAGTAAGCTGAAAAGTTAGCACTGCTTTGTGGAAACTAATGACTCTCTGTAATTTTTAGAAATCATATGACAGGATTATTTTTTTGATGAGCAGAATGAACTGTGAAAGAGGAATTTTGACCTGATCTGGAAGTACTGGAAGAACATATTAAGGAGATTTCAAACTTTATCTCTAGTTCTTAGCTGCGTCATCTGCAAAGAGGCACAGCTGATGTTCCTTTGAAATTCATTTCTTCTTCATATGCCAACAAAGCAAATGTCTATCAAATGTCAAAAATCTGTCTGCACACTCTTGTGTACGGAACAAATATAGCAGCTGAAAGCCATCAATTTAGGGATGGACTAATTTCACATTTTGCCTGGTTTGGCACTCTCCTACTATAACCCCACCAGCTCAATTCACCAAAATTCAAGCTGAGCCAGTGACTAGGAACAGGCTGCTCTGTGGCAGATCAAGACAAGAAATGACTTTAGTATGACCCAGAACAAACAGGAGGATGCACCCACAGTGACTTTGCAGTCTCCAGGTCCTGCCACCATGTGATATATTTGAGCACGACAGAACAGTAATTTAATTCTGGAAATCTGTGTGTTTTAAGCACATTGCCTTGAATAATATTAAGCACAAAGCCATTCATTTTACAGCATCCATCACACTGTGCTAACAACGAGTTCCTAAATAATTTTTTTCAGAGAATTTGGAACAGCCATAAAAAATTTTGTGCTCTCAAGTACTATATAGAAAAAAGTAGTATTGAGATTGGGTGACAAAGAAGATTAATTTCCAACAGCCATTGCCCAAAGCTAATAAACTTCAGTGAAATAGTTTACTTATCTTCCACAGGTTTTAAATGAAATCTGTTGGCCCCCTAGACAAATGAAGTGGGTTTCTTTCTTTATTGCCTTGCTTGGTTAGCATCTGAAACTAAAGAGGACTTTATTCTCCTGGTGTCATAATTCCTTTTTAAGATAGGCACTAAACTATTTTACTTAGATACCCTAGATTTAGCTAGATTTCCATTGTATTAATGTGATTATTACTAGACTTTCATTCCTAAAGCATATTTATCACTGTTGCCTGAAATAATACAGTCAATGACATTTTTATAATTAGTCATAATAAGGCTTCATAATTAATTTTAGCATGGATCAGATCTCCTCCAATATGTTATTTTTATGGTGGAAAGAGTATTTAGCTTATTCGTTCTATGACTTTAATGTCATTTATGGAACAAGTGTTTATATTATATTGATATACCCAAGGTTTCACTATAAAAGCCCGACTTGGCATCTTATTTTTGTATGTTAGATTCTGCTACATTTGAAATTCATATCTATAAAAATGTTCCTCAGGTAAGTGAATAGTGTGAAATAAGACATAATTTAAAACATAACTTTAAAAAAACCCTTAAAGATATCAGAGCACAGTGAATACTTCCAGAATCATTTCCAGAGAAATCATCTAGAATAATTTCCAGAGAAGTATACATAAGAGAAAAAAAATAATAATAAAAGGGAAAATTATGGGGAATAAATCAAAGTAATTGACGCTTACAATCAGATACTCTATTTTTTTTTCCAGTTTCTTTCCAGTCCTTCTTGCTTTCCTGATGAGAGACAGTAGGCCTGAGAGAAAGCTCAGCCTACTTTAATCCTGCGTAGTGACTGGGGCTTGTATCTTCAGGTTTCAGAAAAGTAGGGTAATGAACTGGCACTCTGTTGTATTTCTGTTGCCACTTTGAAACAAGTAACTCTCCCTGCCAAGGGATTTATATTCTTCTCCACTCTTTTTCATGTGTGTTCACTTTTTGCTCACCTTCAAACTGCCACCCTGAGGTACATGAACACAACATTCGCTGTGTATTCACTGATCTCTGAACTTTCTGTAGTATTTCTCAGAAGGTTGTTTTTCCCCTTGAGTTTAAGGCTTCAGAGTAAATTTTATGGTCCAAACAGCAAACCCAAGAGTTACAATGAAAACAATGAGTGAACAGAAATTTAAAATTCAAAAGAATAAAGCCTAGAAAAAGCTGTACAAGTGGTGTTGCACAGCTGATTCATAGACTCTCTACTGGTAAAACAAACAAAGGCCTTGAAAACCAGCCACTTCACAAGACAATAAAATGCAATCAAAATTTCTACAGCAACCCAGTCCAGGTTATATAAGGCACCCATAGCAGGAAAGCTGGCCTGACACTTGAGTGTATTTGCTGTTAAATGCAGGAGGCAAAGAGCTGCCTTGATGGAAGTCAGGTTATTTTATGCTCCCACATTTCTTTCATCCCCCTGTAAGGAGCAAATTTCACTCAAGGAGCAACAGGAGTCATGATGAGTAGAAACAGAAAAATGCTGGTCTTCCAAACATATGAATTCTGTACATTGCAAACAGCAAAACAGAAGTTCTCTCACTGGTCTAAAAACACACACCATAGGCTTAAAGCTGATTAAAACAGGGGATTACAGTGTAAGGAAAATTAAAGGTAGGAATTTCAGCTATGTCAATCAGTTCTGTTCTGCAGGAGTCAATAGAACTATGTCAGCTCTGCAGCAGCAAAGGCACAAGCTGCAAAGTTTAGTAACATATTAAAAGCTAGATTTCCCATAACCTCCAGAAGTCTGTCACAGAGCTGTCCAGTTAGACTTTTTCCCATGAGAACAATTCATTTTTGCAGATTGTTTACCAGGCAGGACAGCATTTCAGCCAGGCACACAGAGGATGTGAGCAGAGACTGCCCCTCAGAAGGGAGTGCTCATTTTCAAATGATGAGAAAGCAGAGAAGAGGTGCCAGAAGGCAGTTCTTAAATAAGTTACAGGCTGTGAAGTGTGAAGTAAGACAAGTGACTTTTCAAAGTCTCAAATGTCATACACTGAGCATATGTCCTGTTATTTTTGTCTCCCTCACACTGACTGCTGCAGCAGGATCACTGGCCAGGGCTTGTTATCCATGTTGGAGAAGGGCAGGATGACTCTTCAGGACAAAGGTGTCGTGCCAGTAGCAAACAGCTATAAGTGAGTGGACTTTCGTTTAGCAGCTGAATACTAGTTTCATTCTTAGCTAAGTGAATAGAGAAAACTCCAAAATGCAGCAAATCTCCATCCCATGAGCTCCCTGTTTTTAAAGCTGTCAGGTCCGCGTGCCCGTCCAATCAGGCGGTTTTTTTAAAAAGTTTTGGCTGCAAATTTGTAGTGACTGTCTGGATTTATTCATGTTGTTTTCTGAAATTTCAATGACTTTATAAAATTTCAAATATTACCTCTGCCAATGTACAGTAACTGCCAACCTTGATTTAGCAAATAAGCTTCCAGCATAAAAATGTAAGACTACCCTTCGTACCCACACGCAATAGCCCATTGACTATTCAAGAGGAAAATTCAGGCTTGGCCTTTTTGAAATGGATGAAAATATTTCACCTTCATGTAATATGCACTTTCAAAATCTGAAGCAATCTTGCCAGCCCTGAAAAACCCAACTGTTACAATTGCAGTGGATTAGAATGAATCTTTCCACAGCACAACTCCATCACCTCTCCAAAATGATTTTCCGATCTAGTGTCAACCTTGACTCAATTTAGATCGAATGAGAGGTATAGACACTTGTTGTCATGTGATAAGCAGCATTTACAGTCCAAAGAAAGAGCCTCAAGCAAATTTTTTTCCATTGTTGAGTAGCCCGATCGCTTCAGGTATCTAGGATACTATTTCCTAATTATAAATTATTAGAAAGGTCATATGCCAAATTAAAAGGTGGTGAGTGAAGGCACGATGAGGTGATATTTCATATTCATGAACATGAGCTAAACTTGTCTTGCCTATGCATAAAGCACTCTGAAAGGACTAAGTAAATGAAACACTCAGATCTAAAATTTCAGGCTCAGATAAAGACTTGAGATGTCCCAAATGAATCAAGGGGTCAGAGAGCACAGGGGCCTCCACAGTTTGTTTCCATGGCCTAATTATCCCTCAGAGTACAGCTGTTCAGCTTCCAGTGAACCAGAAAAGCAGAAGCTTTCAGACTGGCCGTGCATTTTGGAGAGTTATTTCAGAACTATTCCCAAGATTTTTCCTCCCTTAGGTTTAGAGGCCTTCCTTGGACACCATTTTACTGCTCTAGCGGGCTAGTGGGGGGAACAAAAAGAGAAAAATCTTGAAACTTTTAAGGATTTTTGCTCTGCTGATGGTCTGTGGGAAAATCTGAGGACAATAGAATGGCATTGGCATGACCGCCACTGAAATATTGTTTCCCATGGTCTTCTGGGGCTTCAAGGACCATAAGGCTTTACCAGAACATTACTGCATCTCATGGCTATTTGCTAAAAATTTACCGCTCCAGCAGCCACTTGCATGCTCTGACTCACTTCCTCTTTCAAGCACAAATTTTATCAATCCATAATCTAATCATTACATAAATACTGGCTCTGTTAATTTATTCTAACCTTATGAAGCACTCTCTGACTGAGAGTTTTTGAAGACTGTAATCTTGCAAAAGCTCTGCTGCAGATTGCCTGTGACTTATTTAACTCAGGGATTTTTTTTGTTTGGTTTGTTTTTGTTTGGTGGCAGAAAATTAAATGCTGCATCAGTTCAGAAGGGAACAAAACCATGATACTGCTCTCAGAAAGTCAGCAGGGTCCTGGGACAGAGCTTTCTGGTTCTGTTTGTGTTATTTTAGTGGTGACTCTACAGTGGTGCTAATTTAAACAAGACGTTAACAAATCTGTTGAACACTTCACAACCCTTCTCAGAAATTTTCCTCTGATACATTACCCCCTGCACTTATTTCCCCCCCACAGAATTACTGGAAGAATGATGCCTTAGCTGGAAAAAAATCTTTGTTGAATTTTTCTTATGCTGTCAAAGGAAAACCTAAATATATTTTTCTTTCATATTTTCTTTAAATAAATCAGTATAGTGCTCTATTAACCCTGAATCTGCACAACATGTACTTGAACAGCTTTAGCACATTATGCCATTTTCCTCTGAGACCTGACTGAATAACACCTCAAAGTCTGAGCTGCTGTAAAATGAGCATTTAGGCTTTGGGTTGTTTGCATCCTAATATACATATTGAATTCCAGGAAAACCTGGACATTTTAATAATAGAATCACAGGTAAAAATAAAGGCTTGAGAGATTTTTTTTTCCTTCATCTCTGCCTCTAGGCAGGATTATACCTAAACTATTCTTAGCTTTGGTTAAAAACATGAAATTAGGGAGACATTTTTGCTGGAGGCACACTTTGTTTCAAGCCACCACGTTTCTCTGAGCATTCTGAATAAATCCCTAGAAGTTTAGGAATATTTGTGCTGGTGTGAGTCAAGGGAACTGGATATGACATGGGAATTTGCTTAATTCCAGGCCATTGTCTAAATTCACAGCCTGATCAAAGTAATGCTAAAAGGAGACAAGCTCGTTCTTGGATAGAATTGATGCAGTTAATTGGTGACCAGGTAGTTTGCAAATATTCCACACTAGAAACTGATTTTCTCTTGTGTTCCGCTTCCACATTAAGGCGCAAGCCACAGTTTCCTTTCTGGTACTCAATATAAGTTTATAATTTTAAGCTAAATGTTTAAATTTTTGTATGTGACCAATGCATAATACACCTCCCTCCCTCCTAAGTTTGTCTTTGCTTGGTTTTGGTTTTGTTTCTTAAAACTCTTATGATATTGTACACAGTAGTCCAGTGTGGACCATTTCAAAGTTATTAATCCATTTTCTTTATTAATGAGGAATCTCCAAATGTTCAAATGAAATAATGTTTTCAGAAAAAAAAAAAAAGGAAGACAATAGTAAACAAGGAAGAAGTTAAATGTGTCCAATTAAAAACCTAGTCCTCAAAATCTCTTCTACAATAACAAGAATGTCCTTAGTGCTAAACAAAACATGAATTCCCAGTACTGGATTGATCCGTATCTTGCAGGAAGGCCGCAGATCAAATTTAGCCTCAGCTTTCCCTTTCAGAAACTATAGCAGTGGCATTTTGGCAACACCTTCCAGACATTTAGTTCATGTTTAACTTAATTACCAGGGCATGGTAAATATTTTTCTTGCTCACAAATATGCTCCATGTATTGTGGCAAACCTCCTACAAGAGAAGGTACTAAGGAAATTACTTGTAAGCTACTTTAAATACTGCAGAAGTGGTATGGAACTATAAGGTGTGTTGTGCTCTTCTAGCTGGGTTTCACTCCACACAGAGGTGGTGGACAGACAGGAGCAGGATTCTCTTTGCTTGTAAACACCAAGGTCTATTTAGAGCCATCACACAGATCTCTGTTCTTTTCCCCAAATAGACTTGGCAGAAGTTGCAGTCAGAGTAATTCTCTTCCCTTCAAGCAGCCCTCGGGTTAGAGGTGGAATTATACAATGTTCCATTATGCTAAACACAATTAAATTGCATTAAAAAGCTGCAAGAATCTACACATACGTACTTAAATTGTTCTTAATTGGACTGCCTGAATTGCACTTAAGGTAAACCTGGGACTGAACTACAGAGCTTTAGAGAATCTTGCCCTACAGCTCAGACCAAGCTTAAAGAAAATCACCTGTCACTTTCCCTGAAATATGGGTATCTATAAAAACCCACCAGCCAAAGCTCCTAAAACAGCCAGTCACAAATGTGGAACTAAATTTTTGCACAGATGTACCCTTCTGTTTACATTCTGTTTACATAGATTTTTCAAGCTAGGCACGGGGCATTTGGTCACCACATTAGGGTATATAAGGAAACTGGGCAAAACCTGGACCTTACTGGGAGTCCCAGACAAAGGTTTTAATTGCAATAAACAATTGAACAACTTTGGGGGGGTAGAATTGCCTGGGAGAGGGGGAGGTTTTGTCTTTGCAGCTACCAATGACAGCACAGCACTAAGTGTGCAATTGAGCTGTCAGAGCAAGTGGAAGGCACATGGGATGATGATTGGTCATTATGCTTTCCACCTCCAGGCAGACCCTGAAATTCCTATTTAACTGACCTGGCATGCCACAGCTAGGACAAAAATATGCTTACACAGAGTGTAAATAAGCGCAGAAATAGTGAAATACAGCGTTCCTTTTGTCAGCAACTGCATCACGAATAAACTTAAACAATAGCCTCTTTGAAGTGTGGCTAATGCCTGAAGAGAAAAGGCGGAATGCAAGACCAAAATATCCACCCACAGCCTCAACAAACAGATAATTAAAATCATACTTGTTTACCATTACAAGTTGGTTAACCTTTTTGTCTTGCTGAACCCCCTACAGACTCCCACATATTCTATTGTAAAGAGATATATTAGTTTAGGTGGACTCAGTTCTGCATCTCTTGAAATCAACACAAAAATCTCCATTGCATTCAGAGAAGGCAAGATTTATGCCTAAATCTGAGCTACGTATTTCAAAGAGTAATTTATGTGTGTGAATAAATATATATTTATGCACAAACACACAGCCACATTCCATTGGTTTTGTACCCAAACACATTTTATTAATCCAAAACCACACTGTACCTTAAGATAATACTACAGGAACTCAGATATATATTGCACTTGGTTGTGCCCAGTGTAAGCATGTATAGGGTGGTGGAGAAAACTTAATTTAAATTTATTTATTTAATTTCTCTTCACAAATTGGAATCAATAAAGACATTCTATACTCCCTCACCGTGTTATTTTCTCATCGCTGAATGAACAAGTTCATAGAGCTGCAGTTATAAGTTAGCAATACCAAGAATTTACCTCTTCAAATATGTTTTTTAAACAAAACATGCAGTGTAATTACTGTGCAATTAATTTATAACTAATTACACCCCCAAAAAAAAAATTCTGCTGAATGTCAGTTCTGGGGGCATTAGTAACAAAAAAAGGGAAAAGTAATAGAAATAAAATTGTGTATGAAATGGTTACATTCCCATTTTCCATAAAACCTGTAAAGTAAATGAATAGTCTTGATCCAAAAGTTCTTTTCCTACTGAGTTCTCATTTCTTGATTTACACTGGTACAAAGAGCTTAAGAAAATAATTAAAATAAAATGCCCTTTTCTACTAAAGCAAGGATTGTGAGGCTGGTAAAATTCTGCTTCTGCTGACCCAAATTTCAGGGACTTCGATTTTTTGGTTTTATAGCTACATTTTGCTATCACCATGGCAGTAATTTTCTTTCTCATCTGAAATTCACTTACCAAATCCAGGAGTTGTAATCTTCTCATGGAAATTGTTTTAATGATTGCTTTTGTGTCTTCTGTAAAAGAGAAGTGAAGGCTGACAAAGGTACAATTTCAGATTTTGAAGGGATAATTATAAAGTGTTTTACTTTTTTTCCATACACATCTAAAAATAAAACTTTTGTGCCCCAGAATAGTACAGTTATAGACATAAAAGCCTTCTGCCAGTGAGGTAAATGAGAAATATTACACACAGTGGGATGGATTTGGGTAAGCACTCAGTTAGCTGGACAGTCTCACAGCTTGTTTCAAAAAACCCAAGATATCTCATAAAATCAGTAGTCTTTTCCATTGTCATAACCACAAGTGAAAAAAACATTGAGAATATCTATTTTACTAGAAAGATATTTTAGATTATGTGAAACAGTTGGATGCTTTGAAAAATCATTTTGTGAGTGCTCAGATCCTCATAGCATGGCAATACCCAATGGAATTAAAGCCCAACTGTTTAGCCCAGGCTGATTTCATGCACAGCACATTATCTGCACTTCAGAGGTGTCTAGGATAATCCTTTCTCTCTTGGGTCTTCTGTAGCACGTTAAAATTATGGCCTTTTATATTATAACGACATATATATATTTATATATATAAATATGTGTTAATACATAAATATGAATAGGAATAGGANATAGGAATAGGAATAGGAATAGGAATAAATATAACTATAAATGTAAATATAAATATAATTAATAAACATGAATGTAAATGTGAATATATATTTTTATATTTAAAAAAAATTTATATAAAATAACCATATCTAGTAATATGGTCAGCAACATCTTTCATGCACAATGCCTTGCTAGGGGTGCCACGTTCTCCAAGTGACTGGAGTAGATGCATCATTACTGCACCCTTTAACCATTTTATAACCCTTTTAAATAATATTTTTATAATTCCTTTCCTTTTGATGTGGGTGCCACAGGGACCTTCAGCCTGTCCACACTGGAACTGCAGCTCCCATGGTTGTCACATGCAGCTACTGCCAGGCCTGTCTGGTTAACCACCCACTTTTTCTTCCAGCATCATTTTAGAGTCTTGTGGCAGTTTCTTATCTCTTGACAGCCTGTGAGAAGAGAAAGAAACTGTTATGCAGCCAAAACAAGCCTCTGCCTCTTTGTAATTAAATATTTAGCAAGAAAACTGTCTTTCACTACTCTGTTAGCCTCAGTATTTCCTACATTAAAAAATTAAAATATTATTTTCATATCCAACACTTGTTCTCCTAATCATAGTGGCTCCTAAAGGTGAACAGTCTGCTTTATTTCTCCCAAAATAGTGCAATTTTTACACTCACTGCAAATTGTTCACAATGGGATTGCAGACAATTATGTTGTCATTATGATTTTAAAAGAAGACGTGATTATGATTTTGAAAGAGTAATGATTTTATGAGAATTATGATTTTAAAAGAACTGTGATTTTTAAAAGAAGCTCTCTAATAATAGGCAATTTGTGTGAATCTTTGCTCCATGAGCCTGCTCAGAAATCACCTCCCATCTGTTCACAAGCAGGAGGGAATCAGTTCAGGCTGTGGCTTCCAGCCTCACAGATGTCTCAGCTCCTCTCCATCTCCCAAGCATTGCTAAGGACAAGATCACAACAGCTAGGCCAGTTGAAAAGATATTTTTGTTCTTGCCAGGTAATAAAACCCAAGTTCCCACCAAATGTGGTGGGAATGAAACAGAAGGATGAGCAGAAACAAAAGGCATCCTATCTCTGTGGAGATATCCTGTAGGTAAAAACATGGGAGAAAAGGTGTGAGAAGTGAGAAATGCAGCTCCAAACAGGCACCCTGAAAGCAAGTCTGATGCCAACTGACAAAGTGTCATGATTTATTTAAAATTTAACCCATGGGAATAATATGCCAGGAGTGATGGTTTGGCAACAGAAGACACTGAGGGAACATCAATTTTCATGACAGAAAGCAGTTCTTTAGAAATGTTTTGAGTTTTCATAACAATGAGGAGAACTGTCATGATTCAGCCCACACTCAGTCATAGCTGGCAAAGCTGGTGAACACATTAAGCTCCAGTATTATATTATTTTGCTTCTGGGGAGAGCCTGCTTGGAATTGAATATTTAATGAGTGCAGCCTCCTTTTTGGCTGATCAGAGACATGTATCTTTCCATTTGATTCAGTCACTTGTCTGCAGCCTAAGAATTCTCAAAGCAGATCAGAACGAAAAGGCAATATATGTTTACCCAAACACAAAATTTTCCATCTCAACCTTGTTGTATTACCTCCTCCAAACTAATACTATAGTCTCTGTTAACTTAGTATAGGATTGGGGACTGGGGTGGTATTTTTTTCTTAATGTTTTCTGCTTTGAAAAAATATTTCTTAACATTCATAAGTAATTCAAACCTCTGTTTCCTGAACATATTTTTAAAAGTTGTGTAGCTACAGGCTGAGAAAACTGTAGCCCAAAATCTTACTTTACTTATAAGTTGCTTATTCCACCATTTTTGAGACAAATTTTAAGCAACCAGTTTACCCTAAACAAACAA
>VWZS01003646.1:352235-368724 GCA_013397075.1 Rhabdornis inornatus
AAAAAAAAAAAAAAAAAAAGAAGGGAGAGAGATTTTGTTGTTTCTGTGGAAAAAATATATTCGAGTGCCACAAGGACTTGGGAAAGGGGTAAACTGCTCCGGCAAGGCGGCTCTGCTGACCTAGATGCCACACCTATGTATGTTAAATGTGACATGAATGCTAAAAGGAGTAACTCATAACTAGTGTGGCAATGGAGGACTAGGGCATAGTGCCAGAGTTTGCTGAGAGCCTGGAGATTCACAGCCCACTTTCAGCAGAACAATGCCTATATGGAAACCAAATTTGGAAAGGAATGTCTCTCTGTGCACTGAGATTTGATCACAGCCTCTAAATTCAAATTTTGCACTTGCAAAGGGGTATCAATGTCTACAATTCTGAATTGACTGTGTTTAAAGTTCTACATGAGGGTATCCCAGTCTTCCAAATTGCCAGAAAATCAAACTGATTTTCATATTTCTTAAGTCATAGGTAGAAGTGCAGTGTGTTGAAAAATCAAGGAAGATATCACAACCTAGAAAACTGCTGAGTATGCAGCATTTTGAAATTGATTATGCTTTTCAAAAACCTCAGGATTTCAAAATAAATATTCTGTAGTGGATCAACACTGACATTACCACACAAAGGTGAATTGTGAGATAATAGACTTCCCTCCCACAGCCTCATAATTTCTGTCAGGAATCTGAAGTGACAGCATATTAAAAAACTATTTGACAAGGCACTTTTTGACATTTAATAAACAAATAGGCTGACAGATTAATAGCTTTGAAATCAAACAACATACAGCAGTATGAGGACACAGAGCCTCTGTTCTATAAAATTGTTCTATTAATCCAGCACAAAATTTATTCAAAACGCACAGAGAATTCATGTGGTTTTATTAATTTATTACAAATTCAGTAGCATCACTAAAAATCCATAGATAATGCAAAATTGGTGTCTAATATTTTTGATGTTCAACAAGATGTAACTACGAACTTGCAGCAGAGGACTTCATTGTGCCCTCAGGCTCTCCTGGGGTGAGTCACTTATCAAAATCCTGGCAGAGACCATAGTCTTAACTTTTCCACTTGAGGCTGCAAGCCAGCATGCCCCTTGGAATATTCCTCATGCCTGCCTGTATCACCTGAGCTCCACCAAGCACATCTGGACAGAAACAGAGGGACTCTAACAGACTTCAAGCCCTCAGCAATATTACTTGCTCTTCCCACTGAATGGGGTGATGAAATCTCCAATCAATTCAACATGCTGGAATCCTGGTTTTGTGGCTTCTCTGGGGAAGAGATTAGCCTTGTTTTCATGGGACACAATGACCTGCAGATGTCAGAACTTTCAATATTTATTACCCCTGCTTTCCTCTGGCACCTTTTATGCTTGTTCCAAGCTTGTCTGGGGGATTCTGGTGTATCTTTACTGTCACACCAAAGACTCCTCCAGTACAGATGTAGCTCTACTTCCACAGAAAGGAAGTGAAATTTTGCTTCAGGAATGTCCTCTCACAAACATTTTAGTGATCTACCACCGAGCTGATCATCATGCTGCTCCAAAATTGATCCCAAATGCCTGAAGCAGCATCCACTATTCACAGTGTTTGATCAATTTCTATCAAGAGAACGCTATGAGAACAGCGCACTGATAAGCCCTTTCACTTATCAGGGGCATGGGATGAAAACCACCTGACAAGAGCCAATAATGATCCCAGCTCTGACACAAGATGGTTATCTGTGACATGCTGGCACCATCTGTGGCTCACACCAGAGAAGCAGGTCAGCTGTAAGCTCCAGACTGGCATTCTAAATGGCATTTACAGCCTAGAAGCATCATCCATCAAGTCTCTTTAGCATCTCTGAAGTTTCTATTAGCCCTGTTACATTACAAACATATTTACTTACAAACATATTAGCTTACAAACATGTTTATTTCAAACCTTGCAGTGTTCGAATTCTTACAATGAACACCGCTATGAAAGTACAGCAGTACTGTAAGATCTGGATTCTTTCTCTTGCTCTGCCTAAACACAGAGTATTTCATAGATGGCTGAGAGACAATGGAAACTTTCAGATTTTGCTTACCCATCTATCTTATATTACATGCAAAGATTATATTAAGATACATGAAAAATTTATCTTGACCTCCCAAGTCAAAAATGACAGAGGAAATAAAAAAAATTCTTGAAGAGTACAGATATGGCTGAAGTAACTAAAGAATTTCAGTGACTTCTCTGCAAACTGTACTTTTAAATATTAGAAAAGCAGCTCACCTGCTATGGAATCCATTCTGAATCTCTGCAGTTCTAAGCCCAGAGCATTAAAGAAATTATTACATCTCAGACTCTTTTATTCTCAAAAATTATGGCTATATTCATCCATTTTGTGTCTGCCAAATTTTGCTTGTCATGTGTTTCTCAGGGCTGTATGCCCTTGGTTCATTTTTTCTGATGAATGAATTCTATTTCTCCAATTAATTAATCCAGGAATTTACTTAAACTCAGGTCATGTTATTACAGGTGATATATGAACAAGGACTAAATAACCTTCTAACACATTTTAGTTGCTACTTATGATGTTAGCAACGAGAAACTGAGAGATTTCAAAGTGCTCTCCCTCCCACATAATTCATAATTCCCACATAATTCAGCAAGTTTTCTCTGTGAACCTAGAAGATAAAGGACAATTGCTAGGATTTCTTTTCATAGTGAAACTCAGTATTTTCTAAGGCTGATGTTTCCAGCGCTGCCTATTTTCACTGAGGAGTTTGGAGGCTCCAGCTGAGAACACATGGGCTGTGGTTCGTAATTTAGTGAGTTTAAATAGGCCAAAAGTGACTCTGAAGTCAGGCTTAAAGTTCTTTTAGCAGTTTAAAACCTGCAAAGGCATCTATAATTTGTTTTTACATGCAGAAGACTGAGTGTAATAGATGTGCCTTTGAGACAGCAAAACGAAGTGAGCAATCATTACTTCTCCTTTTTACATGCACCTCAGGAATTCCAACTTGTAACTCTCTATTGCCCACCAGCATTTTTTGATTCTTTTATTTTTTTTTCTTTTGATTCTTTCAGTGAGTTCCTTCCAAGATGAAAAGACAGTAAGGGACCATTGATCTAAATGATCTACATCTCTCTCTGATCGACATACCTGTGATTAAGTCTTGCTGATGGCTACATAGAAAAGAGCTCAAATTGATGTAATGTTAAATGGGACACCATAATTAGCACCCTCTCTTTCTTCTACCTTCTGTCTCTGTGGAAATTTATCTAGAAGATTCTTGGCCCCATTTTGAAATCCATGGAAAGTTTAGGATATCTTAATAATTGAGGGAGACAGGTCACATAATTGGAGAAGCTTAGTTTCTCAGCTTAGGTTTCTACAATAGTCAGATGTGTTCAGCCAAAATTTAATCACTCTCCAAGTGGCAAGGAGGAATTCTGCTGATGAAATCTTGATTGAGCAATGTGTTCGCTCAACAGACAACAATTTTTCCCCTGTGTCTCTGTCTAAAGAGAGATTTCTGCTGAGTGCATGTGCTGGGCATGGTATTTTTCCATGTCCTCACAGCAAATTATAAGAATAAATAATTGCCTTGTTTCCTGCATTTTCCCACCCCTTTCCACCCCTTTTTGGTTGACTTTACAGGGGTTTTGTTTGGCTTTCAATGACTTAATACCTCATCGACTTCTACATTGTTAAACTCTACTACATTGCTCTTGCTAATTAATGGTTTCTCCCCCAGCTTCAAGGCAACCAGGCTGAAGTTCATTTTCAAAACAGAGATTTATATAACAGAAGATGCATGAAAGCTGGGCAATTTATATAATTTTCTGAAGAGGTAGTGTCTGAATCAGAAGCTCTTTTGGTCAGCTTGCCTTCTTGACCTCATAAAACACAGGGATTTCAAGGTTCCTTGCATGCAGGCTTCTTTTTGCTGCAGTTGAAGCAAATCTATAGCCTCAGTTTAAAAGGGATCAGTGCTTTTACCTAGGTTATAGGGAAAAGTATCACAACCTTTTAATTCCTTGCTTTCATAGCCAAGTTTCCCGAATGACTAGAAAGAAATAAAGCAATAAAACTACTAAAATCTAGTGGTGCAGAAAAGAAACTTTCTGATTCACTTACTTAGGACAAAGCAACACTCACCTCCTTCCTCTTTTTTATGCCATCATGTTTTCTCCATGAGGTTTTCAGCAGCTGAAAAACAACAGTTTACAGCTGCAAAACAGACTGAGCCTACCACAGCAAGTTCACAATTTATTTACTGTGGGCAAGAAAATACCATCCATTAGTATCAGTGCTTTTACAGCATTGATATTTGTGACTTTTCAACCTTTGAAAATATTTTTGACACAGTCATTTCACCAGTGGGCAAGGTTTTTCCTATGAACAGAGTTCTATTCAGACACAGCTCTAGGCAGTCATTACTCTTCCATTTCACTAACAAGTGTATTTATGAAAACTGTAAACACACCTTTGCAAAGCACCAACAGATTACAGACCCATAGATGGGCAGTGAGAGAACCACCCTCCATGAAGGTTGAAAGAAATCACCAAAAGTTGTTGCTAATTTCAACAGGTAGAGGTCCTAGAAGGATTTATATTGCAGTCAAGCATGGATGCTTTTAGAAAGCAAAAAAAACCCCAAAAACTGAAAGGTTTAGAAAATTCCAGGTTGTATACAGGAACACTGTAATTAAAAATTTTCATCTGTTGTTTGCAAACAGAGTAGAGATTTTTAAGTGTTTGTGCATCCATATCCCAACCTGGAGAAATAAATAGTAAAACTCCTAGAGAAGCATCCTAACATTAGTTCCTTACTCCAAGATGCTTTGACTTTTCATTTTAATTTTGTGCTTTGGCACAGAGGAAGGCCAAGGGTTACTTAACACACATGTACCCTCACTCAAATTCACCAGTTTCATCTCTCTACATGGCAAAATAAGCAAACTGAGAATGCTATGATGCAGAATTTCCATTTTAGCCACACTAAGATTGAACCAAGTTTGCTTCTTGGACAACTTTATCAGTTTCTAAAGCTGCAAGAACCATCCCCCCTCTCACTTCCCCCTTCTCCCCAAATCCTCTTATTAAGCATATGTGTATACATATGTGCCAAGAACTCTGCCTGGTTCTGATGACAGTGGACAAAATAATAATAATTTTCCTCTTCTACTTTATCTATGTAAGACTCATTTAACTTAGTAATAGCTGCAGAAAAAGGATGGTATAATCATTTTTAGAAGACATATCCCAGCAAGGGACCCATATAGAGTATATTCCTTTGAACAACATGCAGAATTCATTAAATAGGAGGTTCCCTGCTAGAAATGGTTAGACAACTACTGATAGTTCACTAAATAAAATCAAGAATGTAGAGAGAAAGATAACCTTTGACCTAAAATACTATTTGTGCTCATTTACCATCCTGTTGTACCTTCTGCCATCTGTATCACTATTCCTTGCCTAAAGCTCTCTTAGCATGACTTTTAACATTGTCCACTAGAACATGCATGTGATTTTTCCTTTTTTTTTAAATCCTCTGTGAAAAACGGATGTCCTGTTAAGTTTTTTCTCCCTCAGTTTTCAGTCTGAGAAAGACAAGAGAAGGAAGGATGGTTTGGTTAGATAAGGACTCAATGTGAACAGAGTAGAAAATATCCATAAATGTTTTAATAACAAAGAACACATTTTAAAGAAATTGTAATAAAAGCTAAAAAGGCAGCTGAAGGAAGTTATCTGAAGATAAGCAACGAGACCAGACTGAATGAGATGGGTAAGACTTTAAAACTATTTAAAGAGAAGAATGAAATGGGAGAAATTGTAATACAACAGCTAAGAGGACTGTTCTACATTTAACTGGAGCACAGTGTAGAAATCAATGCTGAACAGGATCATGCAAAATCTCAACAAACAATTCTGAGAAAAAGTCACAGCAGAAGCACTATGTGTGATCAATAACAAACTTGCCTGCTAATGGGCATGGGCAGAATGGCCTGGTGCTGAACAAAACTCAACATTTTCAAGATAAGAGAAGGAAAAAATATTAATTAAAGCAATTAAGAAAGATAGAGACCTAGTTACTTGCGGAGAATATTACGAGGATAAGTGAAAACAGATACTGCATATAGGTGAAAGCAGAGGAAAACAGAATCATCATTTCTATCCCTAAAGCAACTGGGATTTGCACCACTACATTAATTTTCTATGAATAATCTGGTTAGCAAATGTTTGCAGCTTAGTGGGGTATCAGTCACTCCTTTCCCCCACTTACGTTCTTTCCTGTAAAGGTTATTACTCTGCCCACTGCATCATAGTTATGTACTCCAAATAGGATCTCTTTAAATCATCACCTACAAAAACTGTCTAACTTTTTGGTAATTTGAGACCAGCTATTGCAAAAAAGAAAGGAGCATCCTTGTATAACAGAGAATACTCCTCACACAGAGGAGACAAGGATTCATTGCAGACAGGACGGAAGAACAATAGACTCACTGTTGAAGAAAGGCATAAATAATTGAGAACGTCTGCAAAGGGACTAAGTTCTCACAGGAACTGGCTTTTAGCCACTTGTAAATTAAGTGTGAAGCACACAGAAGTAGGAGGCAAACAAACCTGAAATGATTAGGCAAAAGAACAGCCAAACACAGGTCCCAGTGAGGCAGTCAGCAGATCAGCTCTATCAGCTCTAGCTGTAGGTAGAGCACAACAGACCTTTTGTAAGAGTTTGTGAGGTATTGGGCACTACTTTCCATTTCCAGCTGGGCAAAGCCTGGTTCTGTTTAGTGGAATGTATCCCACAGGATCTTTATATTCAGTTTGGTGTGTTCCTTCATACATTCAGTGTCCTAACATCATGCAAACCCCACCAGATCTCAAGACCCCACAGCCTTTTTCTTCCAAGAGCTGGACCTTGACCAGTCTCTACCACAAGGCACCATTTTCTGTGACCTTCATCACCCTTAAGCTGCAGCAAATTTGGGACTGTAATTTCTGCTAGAGTCTGCCTCTTCTATTCATGTCATTAAAAAAAATCCAAAAAAACAAACCACCCAAAAAAACCAAAAAAACAAGCAACTGTAAACCACTTCTGCATTTCTTAAGAAGATTCCCTCTTAGAAGCAGTGAGCATCACAAAACAATGTTTTTCTCCTCAACTGCCTACTTTGAGTGGGCAGCCCCATGAACAAAGAACCAGAACACCAGAAATTTCAGTTTACATGCAGATATCTGCCCATGCCACCCATGTTTCCCTCTGTCCTTTAAGGACTAAAGATGTTCTGCTAAGAATCAGAGACATCTGGCCTTGTCCCAGCTTAAAAACAACAAGGCTGTGAGTCAGAGACTTTAGTCAGCCAGAGCCCATTGTAGCAGAGGTGGTGAGCTCTCATATCCTCTAGTTTACTGGAGGATACTTCCTTCTTGCACCGTTCTCTCAGGTTTCCTAACAAACCCTCACCATCACATAGAAACTCTTCCAGCTCTAGGGAACCTCACGTGGGGTCAGTCATTGTTTCCCTGCCACCCACACATCTCCCATCACTCCCTTCCTCCCAGCAGGATAATGGTGTATCTTACCCTTTATTTGAACATGTTGTTTTTTTTTTTTTTTTTTTAGTTAGAAACCGCTTGTGTCAGCTGGGTATGTCTTTTAACACTTTGTCGACTAGCAGCTGCTAAAATCAGCTTGAATGCTAATGTACAGGGCAACCAGGGAATGAGGACCAGGGGTTGAGCTTGGATTTAGATAAGGTGGGTCCTGCCTGACTGACCTGATCTCCTCCTATGACAAGGTGATCCACCTAGGGGATGACGGAAAGGCTCTGGAGCCTTTATTAAAGTCTTTGACATGCTTTCCCACAGGATTCTTATGGAGAAATTGGCTGCTCATGGCCTGGACTGGTCAAGTGTTACATGGGTGAAGAACTGTCTGGATGGCTGGGCTGGAGAGTGGTGGGCAGTGGAGTGACATCCAGCTGGGATTGGGCACCCCTGGGGCTCCTCAGGGGCTTGTACTGGGGCCAGTCCTCTTTAATTTCTTCACTGAGGACCAGGATGAGGGGATTGAGGGTGTGGGAGCTGGGAAGGGGCTCAGCCTGGAGAAAAGGAGGCTCAGGGGGGCCCTTGTGGCTCTGCACAACTCTCTGACAGGAGGGGACAGCCGAAGGGGTCAGGCTTTGCTCCCAGGGAACAGGGACAAGAGGAGATGGAATGACCTCAGGGTGGGCCAGGGAGGATTAGATTGGATATTAGGGAAAATTTCTTCAATTGAAAGGTGGTGACATGTTGGAAGGAACTGCCTGGTGAAGTGATGGAATCACCATCCCTGGAAGTGTTCAAAACACATGGATGGGGCATTTGGGGATACAGTTTAGTGGTGAAAATGGTAATGCTGAGTTAATGGTCTTTTCCAAACTTGACAAGTCCATAATTCCAAGATGTTCACATAAAAGGCTTGCAGGGAAGAAAACACCCTTGCTGATGTCATAAAGATGTTGAATGGCATTTGTGGAGAAATCCAAGCAGGAACTTTTCCTTAAGATAAACCTTTAATGTAAGAGGCTTAACATCCTTGCTTACTAAACCGCTTAGCAGATATCAGAGCACAGGCAGTCTTGTGCACCTTGTGCATTCTGAAGCATCACCACTGCAGACAGGGCGTGCCAGAAACTGCTACCACAGAGAAAACACTCGAAACACCTAATTCAAATAACCATCTGTGGTTTAAAAACATTTAACAGCCTCATAGGCTTTTGTTTTTAAAGCTGGTATATGCTCTAAAGAGTGCTTGGTTAGCTTAAGCTCTTCTGTAACAAAAAGAACAGGGAACATCCTCTCCTCCACTGAAAGGATACACCCAAAGAAATAGAAAGCAACCTTTATTCTTTCTAAAACAGCCTGTTCTACGTAAGATAGTGCAGGACCTCTGTCATTTCAGCACCCTGCACTATTTAAGCAAAACAATCAAAAATAATCAGAACTTCTACTGATGCTGAACTTCCATGCTACAAGAGCAGGTGGAGCTTAAAATGGTGCTTGCGCACTGGCAGATCTCTGATAATGAAAAGTAAATTGTTTGCAGTGATAGAGTGTAATCACATAGTTTCATGTGGTTTCTTTGTGCAGAGCTCTCTCTGTTACTCCACACCCTTGTTTTTGGTGTGTGTGTACATGTCAGGTTTGGTACTGTTGCATACTTCTCTTAGTATGTGTGAAATTGATTATTTCTCTTTTCTTTCATTTTGACCATGCTTCCCTGTCTTTCTGTAGCATTTGTTTTCTCATTAACAGAGAATTAACCCTTTTCCAAGAAGCATTTTTGAGCAGAGGGCCTCTCCAGGAAGATCCAGTACACTCCACCCAGTCAGGGAGAGACCTGTGGCAATCATGTACTGCTCCTTAAATTTTGCACCCAGTAAAATGTATGGTTTCAAATCAAGCAGCTTGCTGCCACCACAAATTTGCTTTGCACACTTTGCACTGTCATGCAATTGTTCCATAGCCCAAGTGGTCAGCTTTTCATTCTTTGGCAGAAATGCATGTTTCTGAAATGTAACTGACATGATCATCATCATCTTTTAATTAATTCATAAATGATGAATGAAGCCACCTGTATCATCAGTACACGAGTAGGCCTGCCAGGAAGGGTGATCAAACCAATCTGCATGAGCCAAAGACTTTTTCCTATGTCCCTTCCATGTTTAGCCTGCTGCCAAGAGTAATTTAGGTGACAGTTACACTAGTACGCAACTGCACCAATTTACATCAGTATATCTTTTTTTTTTTTAATTGAAACCTTTAACTGAATGGTAAATAAAGTCAGATTTATTTGGTTTACTGAAATTGCTGCAATTCTGATGTAATAATTTGGGCTTGAATATGGAATTTTCTGCTCAGGAAAGACTGAAGTTTAGTTCGTCTTGTAAATTTCAAAAGCTGGCAAAGAAATCCTGTCTAAATGGGAACATTAAGTAGCCCATACTTGCAGTCCAGATGTGCCATGATTTGTTTTACACTGTGTAAGGAGAGGTTGAAAACCAGGGAGATAATGAGGAGAAATCTCCCAGTAATAGCACATATACAATGCTACCACTCTGGACAATGTACTCACCTGTGGCAGCAGACGCCTGCTGCCTTTGTCTCTGAGGCTAAGGTCCTCCTTCAAGAATTTTGTTTTAGCTCATCCTCAGTAAAGCTTAAAAAGACAATAGAAAGCCCAGCATGAACTCAGATTACAGGAAATGAGTGTTCAGAGAAAGTTCTGAAATAAAAGAACTGAAGCTATTTTCCATGGCACAGTTCTCCTCCCTCCAGAGGTCAGGACTGACATGCCTGCTTTGTCCTGGCTGCTCTGGTCTTCTGTCACAGAAGCACAGAATATGCTGGGTTGGAGGAGACCCACAAGGATCCTAGAGTCCAACTCCTGACCCTGCATCCTCAAGAANGCCCGGCCGGCCATGCTGGGCCTGGTGCCCCAGGACAGGGATGTCCCTGCTGGCTCCAGGGCACTGCCACTGCCCAGGGCCCCCAGGCCTTTCCCTGCTACTGCTTTCCAGCCTCTCACTGCCCAGCCTGGCCCTACATCCAGGGCTGCCCCATCCCAGGGGCACAAACCTTTTATTGTTGAACTTCCCTTGGTCGGCCTTTGCTCAGTCCCCACCTGAGTAATCCCAACCTGCCCCTGCAGGCCCTTCCCTCCCACTCTCTGGGCCATGTTTTCAAGCTCATCCTTCCACGAGCAATGGGCACTGAGGAGCATGACTCTGATAACAACTCTGAGCTTCCTGGGCCTGATCCAGGCCTGACATGTTTGATTCATGGCCCTTCCTGGGCTGAGGAGGATTAAGCAGGCTCTCACTGCTTTCCTCATAGCCTCGAGAGGAAGGTGTGTGCCTGGCACTGAGGCTCAGCTGATGCAGTATTGCACAGGCTGAGTCAGCTACTGACAGACAAAATTGTTCCTCCAGGCTGTAAGAGAGCTGTGGAGAAATCGAGCCAGTCTAGCTGCACGTCTGTCTGCTAAAGGAGACACCGGTGGGTCACACTGTTAGGAAGATGCAAAACAAACAACCAATGTTATCGACGTCAGTTTCAGTTCAGACTGTGGTAAACACTAAAGAGCAGGCTTAGGAGCTCCTTAGCCAGATGTTGTGGTAGAAAAGCGAAGAGAAGCCAACACCAATCCAATTATATGTCTTAAAATACTTCTGGTTCTAAATGATAAATCTTGAGTTGTTCAAATATCCTCTTAAAGAAGAATGGGAATCAGCCATGTCATAGTAAGGTAACCTAACAGCCTCTGACATTTACACCAAGTGAGGTGAGCACTTCCACAGGAATCAGCTGGGAAATAGCTGAAGCAGCCTCACATATGTTAGGACTGTGTATTTAGTTTTATCAAAGCCTGCCCCAATCCCAAATATAGCCCCAAAGTCAGAATAATTTGTCAGCAACACCCAGTTTTTAAATCCAGCACTGTCAGGACTGAAAGTTGTGCAACTTACCAAATTTATAGGCTTGTGCTTATATTTTTCAATCCTTACACAATATTCTAAAGATAGACATTAATTACACAAAAAATCCCCTCACTGGGCATATTTGTTAATTTTTGTTTCAATTTTACATAATCTGATTATTATGGGTATACCTACAACACTCATATGTTGCAGATGTGAATTATTATCATTATAATGTGGAGAAGAAACACATGAATTAAACAACAGCACCAGATGAAATAGATAAACGGATCAGATACACTGGAAATTTTTACATCTTGTTTTCCAAGTTATCATGGATGTCAAAAGATCTGTTTTATTTATAACCTTTTTAAAGTAGGAAAAAAAGCCAATTACTATACAAAATATTATATAATATTGTATACAAAATAACTTAAAGTAGCTGCCTGAATATTACTAATAACAAGGTTATCAAAGGTTTAATACTCACAGGGAAATTACAGTAAGCACTTCAAGTACTGCAGTATGTCTGCAGATTACTTGCAATATACAAATTTAATTCTATTTTTAGGGGGAGGGGAGGAGAAAAAGCACTTCACTAACTAAGCACTTTCAGGTTTTAAAACCTCACATGCAGAAATCAAATCAGTGTTCATACAAGTACTCACAATTATGTGACAAGTATATCAGAGTTATTCTCTTGCTTACATTGTGGAGGTACCAGCTTTTGGAACATTATTAAAAGTTATCGACACAGTATGAAAAAAAGTCAATTTTTTCCATCATCCCTCCAAGGCATCCTTCTCTCCCAAACTGACTTAGACCAATTTGGCTTTATTTTTATGACAGATCTTCTATAAAGTCTTCTGAAAATTGTTTCATCAAAGAGAGTCATCTCATGGTGAAGGAGCTGGGACTCTTCTGCTGCCAGGTCAGTCCATCAGCACAAAAACCCCAGAGAAAAATGAAAACACTTCATGTTCAAGCCATGACCATTCCATCTGATCCACCTGAAGTGCCTCATTATGGCTGATCCCACAGAATGCTTTTCATCTGCCCCACACACTTCCCAGCCAGAATTATTACAGTAGAAATTGTTTAGCTTGAAATTAATTTTATACTGTGCTTCAGCACAGCTGAACCAGATACCATAAATAAGGGTGATGCTTCAGAAGAGGGTCAGAGGAAAAACAAGCTGTACCCTGAACTGAATAGCTCTTGGCATGTTAGACAAGAACAGGAACAATATCCACAAATGATGAGCTTTTCTCCCCTGTATTATTTTTACAGGCATACTGAAAGATGAAGATGAATAGCCTGAAGTGGACTCTGCTGAATGAGGAATAAGTCCACTAATTAAAGATAAAATAGAAATAGCTGCTTTTTAAATTTTTTTTCACATTCTATTAAATTTAGCATTGCAGTGAACCATCAAAGGCAGCTCTATGTTCCTGCAGGCTTAGGTCAGCTAAGAGCAAAATGGTTCAATTTTTCCTGGTTAGGACCTCACATTGAATGTCTGCTCCCTGCTCCTTCACACTTCTGTAATGTCCACTGTGTGCAGAGCACAGGAGTCAGTATTTGCCTCAGCCTCTGGTTTTATTGTTCATGCATGCACATGTCAGATGAGGTTTTTTGTTTTTTTCCCAAAGTATTTTTCTTTTTGATTCATGCTGCTTCTGATACATTCTGCCTTCAGCTGGCAGTTTGTACTATGTTTCACTCTCTGGTAGATCTATGAACATGTCTGCAGTTTATTCACATACAGCTAGTAAAAAAAAACAATCAAGTAATTGTTTCTTTACGTTTATCAAGGTGCAAAAGAGCTTGCTTGATCTGGTATTGAAAGCTGGAAGAAAGGATCTTTTGTCCTAACAGTAGTGCTCAACCGCTTCCAAGTTACACAAAACCATAGTTTTAATTATCAAGTACCCATTGTTTTAAGCCATCAGTTTGTACTGTCCTCGGATTCTATCATTGGGCACAGAGTCTAATTTTGTTTTATTGTGCACAATTCAAAGAAACAGATGTGTGGACAAAAAGAACAGAGTGTCAGGGATCACACCTCTACGATAACCCCGACAGAAAACACACTGGTAGCCTCACCACACAAAAGCCTTCCACGATAAACGTTTTGCCACTACAAAGAGCAGCTCTTCACCTTTTTGAGAAGGCAGGCAATCCTATTTGAAAAAAAAGTGGTGCTTTCATAGGTTCCCTCTTAGGTTTTGTACATGTACTTTTGGGTTTGTAATGCCCAGCATGTCCAGTTCTGCTCCTGAATCTACAGCACGCAGGGCTTCAGCTGGCTGGAGGTGCATTTCATCTAGTAACCACTCTGTGAAAATTCTCTTACATGCACTCCCCTCCACACCCCCCACCCCCGATGGGATTGCAATGTCTAAAAATATATTTTGCATTCAGTGTGATAGAGCCCAAAACTGAGGACACTCAGACTCAGCTGCACAGAACTGACCTCAGGTGAATGTACTCTCAGTGAAAATCAGATGTGGGCCTGGAAGAAGCAAAGTCAAAATACAGATCCTACATGCGTGCCTTGATTTTGGAACTTGAAAGCTATGAAAGTGTTCTGGAGCAATAAAAAGCAATTAACAAAATAAACTTAATTGAATTGCACCAACAGCCCACAGGTCATGAACAGACCACCCTCTTCTGCTAACTTCTACTTTGCAGTGTATTTATTTGGCAATTGATCTTCCTGTATCACGATTCTATGAGATGAGATTTTCTCTTCTTTTCTCTGTTGAGGGCTTATAGATTTCAAAATAACTTTCCCAGAGAAATAATCACATTTTTCACAAGCAATGAGGCAAAAGGTGAGTCCTAACAGAGACAATTTCCATTGACCCTGTTCTCAAATTTGGGAAGGATCTGAGAAATAGGCACCTCTTTCTCTTCCCATCCTATTCCAAATTTCTGGAAGAAATATAGCAGAAAATGACAGATTTTTTAAAAAAATCTGTATGTTCTTATGTTCTCTGGGAAAAAAAAACAAACCAAAAACAAAAAAGGGAAAAGAATACTGGGGATCTGTAGAGGAAAAAGAAAAAAATTAGTTCTCTTACGACTGGTGTATGTGGACGTAGCCTCAACCAATAGAGATCTTTCCTTTTAGAAGAGCTGTTATTCAAACTATGGATGATAGCTATAATTCTTCACATAAAACAGAAAGGCACTTTCCCTGCATCCATACAATCTAAGCAGAGTGGAGGTGCTGAAACCCTACTCCGAGATAAATAAAACCAGGAAACCTGTCCAAAAGTCTTAAGTATACTCAGTATTTGAAATAGATGTTGGACAGGGTGAAGGAAATAGCTTCGTGATTACTTTTAGGTGCGTTTGCATTTCAGCAGCCACAATGATTTGTCATTAATCCTTGTTCTCAAAAGCTGGCTCCTGAAATGAAAAGGTGTGTAGGCAGCACTCATCAAACCACGACATGGGAGACTGTGCTGTTCTGCTGTGGAAAAGGTCAGCTCTGCCATGAGTTGCTACATAATACCTTGGCACTACATAGCTTTAATGTTGTTGGTGACAAAATGGTCTAAGCACATCAGGCAGAGTACAGGGAGAAGCAAGGAGCTATATTGGCTTGAGAAATATAGTTTGGCATTCAGATAATTTGAAAAGATTTACCAAATGGCATTATGAAAGGGAAGTGAACCGCGGATCAGTACTCCTTTCAGCATTAAGAAAATAACTATTCTTGCATGCCCAAGGAGCCATTAAAATTGATTGCAGAAAAGGGCTTTTTATTCTGTTCTTGTATGTCTTTTTGATTTTTTTTTTAATTTAAATTTTTTTTTTGGTCGGGGTGGGGCTTGGAACAGGTGAAAACTCCAAGGAGGATTAGAAAGGGGCTTTAAATAAAGGCAAATATATTGTTTTCCTACTTTCCTATCTTCCATTATTCAGTCATCAAATTATTCTTCTTATACTTCTCCAAAAAGAGAAGAAGAAGAAAATTAGAGTGCCTGCAATCAGCTCTCTGGATTGTTAATTTGAAAACTTGCAGATGAATATTTCAAAGAGAAAATCCCCCTACTATTTTAATCAGCCCATGTGAAAGAAACCTCCCAGAAATTAACCTACATGAGAGCAAACTTCAGCTGATCTTCTTCCAGTATGATTGCAAGAAAATGCACTTGGAATGACTGAACAGCGTTGCTGTGAATAACACAACCTAAAGCCAGCAGTGTGCCCTTGTGGTGAAGGCAGCCAAGCACATCCTGGGCTCTCTTGCAGGTCCAGGGCACCAACAATTTTCTGCTCAGTTCTCTGAGTCTGTGACTCGATGTGTTTATCAACAACCTCTACTAATGCTGACACTAATGTGCAGACAAATTTTAAAAAACGTTCCTTTCTTCACCTCTAATGTTGATGCACCCTTTTAATGTTAGTTTAACTCATACTTCCTAGACACCTCCCAAGAGAATTAAGAACAAGGACTTTTTCTGAGAGTTACATGGGCTGTGGCAAGTGCTACATGGGGATTTTTGTGAAGTTTATACCATTCAACTGTGAAGTCTGTGTCTTGGATATCAGTACCAAGCGCCTGACAAGGAGCCTAGCAAGGACTGCTGAATCAGTGTTCAGTGCTGAGACAAAACATGCTGTACCTGGGATACTAGAAATCTTGTTACTCCACATTTCAGTTATAAATAATTATTTTCTACACACATTGGAGACTTCCTAGTCTTGACATACTGCTGTATATGGCATTTCTGCACTATCCTTTTATTTCAGGCAAGAAGTTTCTCCATCTGTGTTAATCTTGAGGATATATTTAGCAAATTGTGGTTTTGTTTATTATTTGGGTGCCTGCTGCTGTGTAACCAGCAACACAGACCGACCAAAGAAATTCCACAGAACTTTATATTGTGTTCAACTCAAATCTTTCATTTTAATTAATCTGTACACAAGCATTACGTAACTTTAATAACACCCATTTTCTATATGGTCCAGAGAGAAGCTCAGAAAAGCTGAGAGCATTGCATCATATGGTAAATTTACACTGTACTAAAATC
>VWZS01003647.1:0-50492 GCA_013397075.1 Rhabdornis inornatus
AGGGAGCCTCTCCAGGCATCACAGTGAGTGTGGGGTCACACAACAGTATGACTGCAGTGCTGCCATCCCATTAAAAGGTGCCCCAGTGACAAACCCTTGTAGATCAGGGGCTGTGCCACCCCCACCAGGGACACAGGGGATGAGCAACACCCCCAGAACCCTGCTGGAGCTCCCCAAACCAAAGCCTCATCCTCCACAGCCTGCACTAAATGCTGTGTGAACACCCTCACAGAGATCCCAGCTCCACTTCCAGCCCTTCACCTCCAGATTTCCTACAGCTGTTTCACATGTGGCTGCAGGAGGCAGCTCAGATCTGAGCAGCTCCAGCCTGCTCTGTGCTCAGCACAGGGAGATGCTTGGGAGTGGGAGGCAGCCCATCTGCAGAGCAGGGCCTGCCTTTGAAGAACCACCCTCTGACTTTTGGCTTTTCAAAAATGCAACCACAGGAAAGAATTTTTCTCTCCAAGCCTCATCTGGCAGGGTCCTTGCTCTGAGGTCTCAGCTTAAAAGCAAGAAATTCTTCCAGATCTAATGCTGTAACTGCCAGGGGCAGATGTAGCATAGAGTAAGGTCCCCTCTGGGTCTGTCTGACACCACTCATCTCCCCAGATGGCACCAGTCCCACCTCCAGACATTATCCTGACTGCAGTTGCAGAAGATGCTCCAGATCTCCGATGCCTTTTGCATCCATCAGCTCTTTCCCACATCTTCTTCCCACTCCTTACCCTGCTGTTTGTTGGGTCTGTCACCAAATTCATCAGCATCACACATGGATGGAGATTTCCTGTGGGTCACACACATCCTATTGTTGACCTCATGCTCAGTCTCCCTGCCCCAGCACACACAGTCCCAGCACTCAACAGCATCTGTCCTTCAAAAACCACATTCCCAGAGTGTATCCAACTGGGACCTGCTGGAATTCACCAGCACATCCACAGGTCAGCTGATCTGTTGAATTCACGACCAGACTAAGAGTGCCCAAGTCAGGCCCAGGCCAACAAGGTGAACAACATCCCTGTCCTGTACAAGCATCTGAGGCAGCTGGCATTTCCCTCCCAGATAGAAGGGAGCACAACACATGCACTGGAGCTTTTTCTCCAGGGCTGATGGGACACAGAGCCATGGAGCTACCATAAATCTGCTGCTTTGGACCACTTCAAACAGCCTTTTGCAGATCAAAGCATTGAGGAAAGCAAGGGCACACTGATCCCACTATACAATCATGCAGGGGATGTCAGAAGAGGGTCCTGCAGCATCTTCACCCCCCTGCCCTGCTGAGAGCTGCTGTCAGCAGCAGTTGGGGTGACAATGTTGTGGAAACAACCCTTTCCCACTCCTCCCCCCAACCATGGGGTGATGCAGCACTGGCTTCATGGCTTAATGTGAACCAGCTTTGGTAAATATAATGAAATCATAAAAAGAGGGGAAATTTCGGCACAAAAGAACTGAAGTCTCTCATGCAACTGTACTTTCCCTTTGGCTAAATTGCTGTGAATGGTGGATAGATCCTGATTCTCATGGGAACCCATCCATTTGCTGTTTATCTACAATCCAATAAAAATAACATTAAAAATAGTCTGTAGAGTAGAAAGAGCAGGGGAAAAAAATTGACACCTGATGCTGTTCTTCTCCCTTGTCTGAAATCCAATAGCTGAGCTCTGGGAACAGGCATGTCCATGGGATTACAGCTCAGACACTCCCAGACCTTGTCTTGAACAGAAACTGGGATGAAAATATCCTTCTAGAGGACTGAAATGTTTTTATGAGGTTATTGAAGCAGCAGGTATGGCACTGCCATCCCCCCCTAGGACCAAAGCCCACAGCTCTGTTCCACCCTCCCGTAGTGGGGAGAACAGATGAAAATATCAAAACCTGCAAGGCATTAAGGTATTGTGTTAAAAGGCAGCATTATAAAAACCTAACTGCTGCAGGAAAGCCTAATTTTGTAACATTCAAACCTCTCCAAATTACACAAAAGAGGGAAAGATGTCATAAAATGCTGAACCCAAGTGCCAAGGGACAGGGCAGTGCTGGAGCTCCATTTATGACCCCAGACAGGCTGTGCTCTTCAACACAGACATGTTTGGGGTGGTTTGCTGAAGAAATTTTGAATTAAGACTGCTGGGGAGCAAAGCAGCAGGCTTGGGAATCTCTGCAAATCAGGGGTGGAGAGGGAGAGAGGTGCTAGTTCCTCCTTGCACTGAGCCTTGGGGTCAGGTCTGGACTACACTGGGCACTGCCTGGCTGGGCAGCACCTTTGCTGTTACAAAGTGAAGTTTTTTTAGTCATCATTCACTTTTACTCCTTTTTACAAGTTCTAGTAACACTCCTATAAACAGATTTTTAATGCAATCCTTTTTCTCTGACACACTGCATGTTAAAGATTAGCGAAGGCTTTTTATTGCAGGTAATAAAGAACCCTGATGACAAATATTTTAACAAGCCAAGTGCTCCATGGGAAAAGCCCAAGGGGCTCCAAATGCATTTCTGCTCTGCAGCCTCTGTCAGGGAGAGGGTGAAGACACAGAGAGTTTTCTGGGAAAATATCTTAGATTTTATCTAATTTTTGGAAAAGAGCGAAGTGGCTCCAAGCTCACTACTGAAC
The DNA here is from genome assembly GCA_013397075.1 of Rhabdornis inornatus. Lineage (NCBI taxonomy): Eukaryota > Metazoa > Chordata > Aves > Passeriformes > Rhabdornithidae > Rhabdornis > Rhabdornis inornatus. The sequence goes on from VWZS01003647.1 coordinate 2,606, forward strand.
TCAAGAGCTTTCCAGCCAGGCATTTCCATCACTCCATGCAGAGCTAGCTGTTCCCCCTTCAGCAGCTTCATGGATTTGTTCAAGGGAGACTCTGCCTTAAGAAAAAGAGTGAATTTAGTGTTGTCTTTTGTGAGCTGCAGTGTCTCCTCTCCAACAGATCCACCCAGACCTGCTTGCAGCCATGGTCTGCTATGCACACCACAGGACCCCACAGGGATGAGCCCACAAGGGGGTTTGCTATCCCAAGGGGATTTTCTATCCCAAGGGGGTTTGCTATACCAAGTGATGCTGCTGGCTGGAGGCATCACATCCCTTGGCTGCAGCCAGTGAGGAGGAGGAGGTGGTGAATGCCAGCACATCATCACATCACAACTGAGAAGGTGCCACTGGCCAGGGCATGGGGTGCCTCGGCCTGTGACACCTGTGACAATGAGCCCCTGCTGCTCTTTGCTCAGAGGACGTTGGATTCCTCATCAGGAGGGCTGGGAGAAGCAGGGTTTGGCAGCTCTGCTTGCTGCTCTGCACAGCCTCAGCATCTCCCTGCTTTCCCTGCTTTTTTGCACAGCCCGGATGCCTGATGGGTACCACGAGCATCCACACAGCATCCCCCGGTGCTGAGCAGCATCCCCCGGTGCTGAGCAGCATCCCCCAGTGCTGAGCAGCATCCCCAGTGCTGAGCAGCATCCCCCGGTGCTGAGCAGCATCCCCCGGTGCTGAGCAGCATCCTCCAGTGCTGAGCAGCATCCCCCGGTGCTGAGCATCGTTCGGGTTTACCGAGGAAGAAGCCGGCCAGAGGCCATTCCAAACGCACTCGGGATGGGCTCTCCGCCCACACTCAGGATTAGGTTTCCACCCCTCAGCTCACTTTCAGAGGGGGCCGCAGCCTGAGAAACCGGGGAGAGTCGCACACACACGGAATCAGCCCACGCAGTCACTGCGGCAGCTGCCAAATTTATCACTGCCCACAGACCGAAGGGGGAAGAGCCTCCTGCCGTTTCTCCAGGAGCCCGAACACTTTTCCCATTCCCTTTTTCCTCCCCTCCTACCCATCCCTCCTGGCCAAGGCTGAGCGCTGCCAGCCCCAGGAGCAGGAGGGCTCGCAGCGCTGCTCGCCCGGGCACGGGAGGAGCCCTGCAGGGACGGAGATGTGTTTGCGAGCCAGACACGCTCCTGACATTGCCTGCAAAGCCATGGGATCATAGAATCAGTAAGGCTGGAAAAGACCTCTAAGGTGATCGAGTCCAACCAGGCCATCCCAGGTCTGCAGGGACCTGCAGGAGCCCCACAACACCCCCAGTGACCTCCCTCCTCCTCCCAGCCCTGCTGGAATCAGCAGAGATCTTTCTTCACTTTCCCATGACTGGATTCCCCTGAAAACAGCAGAAAACACTCCTGCTGATGGTAATTAATCTGACAAGAAGTCAGGAGACACAGATTAAATGTCTCATATCACTGGGGATCACAGATAATTGTAAAGATAGGCTCTGTTACAGAACTGGCAGACAGTCTCAGTGTGCATTTAGAGATCCAGGGATAGATAGCCAGCCTGTACCTTGGGATTCACCACAGGCCCAGTGTGATTCCCCAGCACTCCTGGAGCTCACACAAACACACCCTACCCTGGGTTTGGCATGCAGAGCTCCCCATCCTTCTGGGGTGGCAGGCGGGGCCCAGCACATTTTGGGCAGCTACTGTGGAGGATTTGGGGACATGGGCACACTCCTGGCAAGGGGAAAGGCACTTCTGAAAGCTTTGAGCTCTGGCCCATCGCTGGTCCCAGCAAGGTAAATGACCAGAGAGAGACAGAGTTATTCAGGTGCTGACCTCCCACAGCAATGGTCCCCCCCGGTCCAGTCCCTCTTTCTGAGACCCCAAGGGTGTCCCCACTCAGCAGATGGAAGCACCTTCCTTCTGGGAGCATCACTTGTCTCCTTCCACAGACAAATCCAGGCACTTCCATAACTGCCATACTCACAGACATTCTGTGAAAATGCAGCCACAGCCCAGCACTGCTGCAGACAATGCTCTTTGGGAGCAAATCAGCAGCCACAACTTTCTCTGCCATCCAAGTCCCACACCACAGGTCTCTACAGATAGTTCTGATTAAGAAGATTTCTCCCAGCACCTAAATATTCCTTCAAAGTTGTATTGGGTAACACGTTTTGTTAAACCTTCAGCACCTGCTTCAAGCCAATCTGAGGGAGATTGAAAAAAATCCATGGGCTGTGATAGCACAGCAAGGCTTCCACCTTTCCAGGCTGATGCCAGGTATGAGCTCTGGACACTGAAGATTGGGCTGTTTGACCATCTGTTGAGAGCAGCACAGTCTCAGAAATGGAAGTGTCCTTGAAGAAGAGCAGACTGCAGGTGATGCAGCATTTGCATAATGAACAGGAGCAGAATATGAGAACTGGCCCTGAAAGGAGCAGAAACCATCTCTGATCACTTTTTCTTAGTGTAGATATATGTAGATGCTTGGTAACCCATCTACAACTGCACATCATCCTTTTAGGATAATCCATGCAAGCTTTGCAGCCAGCATCCATAACCACACAACCACCCCTGGGTCCTGCACCACTGCTGCTTTGGCTGTGTCTTTCAGAGGATTTTCCTTTTTCCTCTGAAACGTGGAAAGCTGAACTTGGATCCAAGATCACAGTGGTTGTGCTTTAGCTGTGCAATCATTGGAGTCTACTGAGGCCAAGCAGGCCCTGACAGCACAGATGGGTCTCTGAACAAACCAGCCTGGGCTGTGGCTTTGTCTTGGAGTACAGGGATGGCTGTGGCTGGTTTGGGCTTTGGGATGGCTCCTCTCAGCACAGCTCTTGCTTCCTAGTAATGAGCATGGGGATAAGCTGACCTCACTGCAAATGAAGGCAGTGGCATCTGGATCTCAGAATTACTCAGGGCATCTGCTGGTTGGCACTAGCTGGAGTAACCTATCTATTTTCTTTCCTCAAAGCTGCCAGGTTTTCTCTGCCTTTCATATCTATGTCTCCAAAAGCCAGAAGTTTTCTCTCCCCAAGTTCTGAGATGGAGAGATCAATCAAATTGTAAAAACAATTAAAACCAGAGGTCAGTGCTGTGCTCTGGGGAGCCAAGTCCTTCAAGGGAGGGCTGGGGTTCAGCCTCTGAAGCCAGAAACTTGCAGAGCCTGATGGTGGCATTTCCCCAGGACATATCCAAGATGATTTCTCTTCAGGAAGCACCTAGGCAGCTGCTGTCCCTCTTTATCACCCTAACTCATCTTCTCTGCATGGAAAGGAGAGACCATCCACCACCACACTGCCAATCTGAGCTGCCTGCCCAGTGCCCACAGCATCCCTGTCCCATCCCCACCTCTGAGAACAAGCTCCACTAGGAAAACACCCTCACAACATTGCTGCCATCAGCTTGCATAACTTTGATTCCAGCTGGGACAAACCAAGAGACCAGAAAACGAGACTGAACCAGCCTCACTCACATGTTCCCAGCAGCCTCTCAGTGAGGCAGGGAGGTTTTGCTACCCTGTTTTTTGAAAAAACTGCAGAGAAAGCAGAGAACTTGACCAAGGATGTGTGGAGTTCACAATGAGCCAGGGCAGCACAGATGCTGTCCCACTCCTGACCCTCCAGCATTACTTTCTCCTCTAAAACTCAGCAAAGGAAAGAGGACAAGAAACTCCAGAGAGAGTTAGAGACCCAGCATTTATGGGAGCTGAGCGCTGAGCACAAAGCAGTTTCCCTCTTGGCATACAGAATTCACAGGGTCTTGCAAGATCCCACCAAAAATCAGCGTGAACTGCTTTCTCCTCATAAACAAATCCACCACTGGTCCCACCGTCCTGACCAAGCAGGGATGGCACAGGGATCACTGGTTCAGCTGCCGTGCCCAGCATGCCCAGACACAAGCTGAGCAGCCACCTGGAATTTCCCCAGGAAGATCTTTTCCAGGCTGGCCAGTAGATGGGGATGGAAGAGCAGCCAAGGGCTGATCCATGGGTAACCGTGTTCCTCCAGCCTGGCTGTGTCCTGATGGTTGTCAGGGCTCAGGGGGCACTGGTGCCTGTCCTGGCCATGTGCAGGGCCAGACAGGGGTGGCATGACTTGGAAGCAGAGGAAACACCCCAGAGTTTAAATGTCCTCCCTAGGGCAGCAAGAGTAGGGATAAACCCTAAAATAACTCCACCAGACGTTCCTGGGATCTGCCTGTCCCCGATAATCCAGGCTGGAGAGATCTGTCCTCACCATGGATGTCCCCACTGCTTGACAGGGAAGCTACAGGGGACCAGAGAGCAGATCCAGGTCCAAGTGCCTGCAGCACCACTGCAGTGAAACTGTGGCCAAGTGCAGCTCCTGGCAGGAAAGAGAGCCCTGAGAGCCCATCACACACCCCTGCTTGTCTGCACCTGCACACTGTAACCTCCTGAGAGCACCCAACAGCCAGCACCCAGACCTGTGCTCAGCCAAGACACTGCGTGGAGGGAAAATTTGGAAAGCCCTGGAAGAACCCAGAGGCACAGAGGAAACTCCCTCAGCTCAGACAGCTCTGTCACATCCAGCTCTGTCCCCAGTGGGTGGCCAGGAGTGCTGGATTCCCCCTGGTTTGGCCCGTTCAGGATTTTCCTGGTGGATGATGATGAGCTGTAGCAGATGACAGGAACATGTGAGTTTCTGTGGGGTGCTGGTGCCTTTGGACACAGCACTGGTGCAGAATGGCTTCCCCCACAGAGCTGGGCTGTCAGAGCCCAGAGCTGCCTGCTTTCACCCTCCAAAATAAAGAAACAGGAGCAAACAATGAGTGACACTCAGTGCCCTGCCCCTGAGCTTTGCCGTGTCAGGAGCCGTCATTATGTCAACGTGTAATTATACCATTAATTACTGACCATAAAGCTCTAAAGAAAACAGACATGAAATGAATCTAGTGCTGGAGCAAAGTCCTGAGAGATAACTCTGTGGCTGCTAAGGTGATGGAGACTGAGCTTCAATTTCTAACCAAAATTGAATTTGCAATTAGCTCGCCTTCTTGCCTAAATCCAACAAAAGACCTTCCTGCATTTAATACCAAGCAGGGATGTCTCAGAACTGCCATCAAACCACAGAGCCTTACAAAAGCCAACTGGAGCAGAGCAGAGGGAGCAGAATCCCAAATGTCTGCTCGGGCTGAGCAAGGCTCTTGTTTGATTTTGGATTTGCTGCACACTCAATGTACATCTCTGAGCAAGCCACTTAATCTGACCCTGGCCCAAAGTTTAGCTGTCTGTCAAATGTTAGAAAAGGGCTTTGTCTGCCTCACAGGGACTCGGAGGTTTAATTACTGGCTGTGCCAAGATGCCCTTAGGTGGAAGCTGCAATGCAAATGTAAAGTATCATTATTAGAGCTTAGCAAATAACTCAAATGTTTTTCTGCAGCAACTCCCTCGAAAAGAAATTAGATTCCTTTCTGGTGTGTTTGGGCTCCTTTCCAGGCTCTCTTGTTGTGACACTCATGAGCAAGTGGAGAACTAAGAATATGAAGGTAATTCACCAAAAGTCAATGCCCAGCTCCTAAACCTGAGCCTTTGCACGGAGCCTTGCTCCTGTCACAGCCCCTGTGTGTGCCCAAACCTGGCACCATGGGAGGCAGGGATGGGGCTGCACCCAGCCAGGGGAGCCCATCACTGCCTCTGGGCACATCCAGCCCATCAAACAGCCCAGGGACCCTTGGGGACGTGCAGACATCAGCCACTACCTCCCGTGCTGTGTCCAGTGCGGGTCCCTGGGGGTGGCTCCCAGCCTGGGCACTCTCAGGGCCTTGCTGAGCCAGGGGAGTATCCCTGGGAGATGAGAGAGATAAGGGACAGAGGCCACACATCCCTATCAGCTCATGCTATGCAAATCCCAATGATCTGAGCCATTTCATGCTCGCCTCTGATAAGTCTGGGACGTAGATTTGCATCATAAATTCTTTGGGCTGGTGGTTCTCTGGGGCTGGGCAGTTGCTGTAAAGCTCCAGGAGTTCATGAGGATCTGACAAAACCTGCCAGCTCCTGCTGTAATCACTCAGTACCTTCCTCAGCACGTGTGCTGGACTGTGGCCACTGAGCCCCAGACCAGGGGAGCACAGGAACATCCCCACAGCCCTGACCTCCCCAACAGCCTCGTGTGAGTGGGAACAGCACAGAAGAACATTTTCAATTAGCTTTACAGAAAACATTTGCCTGAAACTGGATGCTGTGTGAAACTCCTGAACTCTCCTTTTTCCTTTAGAGCTGAGGGTGAAGCAAGGGAGGGATGGGGGGGAATTGGAAGAGCTTTTTATTTATTCAGGTCGGACTTGCACTGCTTTGGAGCATGTGTGGCTTGGCCAGGCAGAGCCAGAGCAGGATAAAGGAGCTCCTGCTGTGCTCCACACCCAGGCTGCTCCATGGGACTGGACCAGGACACAAAAACAGAATTCCCAGTGCCCATGGAGGAGCCAGCCTGCAGGCAGCCCTTGGGCTCAGCCACACTGTGCCTGCATGGCACAGGATCACACAATGGTTTGGGTTGGAAGGGGCCTTAAAGATCATCTTCTTCCAACCCCCTGCCATGTGCAGGGACACCTTCCACTATCCCAGGCTGTTCCAAGCCCATCCAACCTGGCCTTGAATACTTCCAGGGATGGGGTAGCCACAGCTTCTCTGGGCAACCTGTGCCACCACCCTCATGGGGAAGAATTTCTTCCCAATATCCCATTTAACCCTGCCCTCTGTCAGTTTGAATCATTCCCCTTTGTCCTGTCACTCCATCCCTTGTCCAAAGTCCTTCTCCAGGTCTCCTGGAGCTCCTTTAGCACCCCAGGTCTCCCTGGAGCCTTCTCTCCTCCAGGCTGAATAACCTCAGGGGCTGCAGTGCCCCATGCCATGCTTGGGCCACCACCCTGTCACACATCCCCTGCTGGGGGCTGGTGCTGAGGACACCAAGCAGAAAGTGCAGCAGGAGAAGGGGAGCTGGACCTGCCAAATGCCTGACCTGACATTTTCCTCTCACCTGGAGGCTAAACCTGCACTGCCTGAAGCCTTCCACTGGCTCTGATGAACATGGCCCTGGTGCCAGGGAGTCAGATCACCCCCAGTCCCAATTCTGGGACAGTGTGGCCAGACAAGGACGCTCTGCCTGACCCCATGCACAGCTGCCCCTCAGCCACCACAGCTTTCCTGGGTCCTGATTCCAGCACACACTGACATGATTTATTCCAGCTAATTCACTTCTCTTTCCTTCTGAGGCTGATTTCTTCACAGCCAGGCTCCACAGCCTCTCCAGCCCACTGAGCTGCCAGCACAGCTTTTTGTTTCAGTGCCTGCCTCTCCCAACAGCCCCATTTGCCCCTGTTCCCCCCAAAAGCACCAGCAGCAGCCCCAGTTGCCTAGAGCAGCATCCCTGGAGCCAGCCAGGGCTACAGCACAGCAAACTGAGCTCCTGTCCCACCGTGAACTCCTCTGAGGTTTCTTTGTTTGTGTTTTGGTTTGAAACAGCAACAATTAGGAAAATAGCAAGAGCTTTTATTTAATTTGTTTTTCCTCCTTGGCTGGGCGTTTCCTCCCCAGACACCGCCCTGCAAAGGTGCCTCAGCCTCCGCATGGCTCTGCAGGTCCCCAAACATTCACAGCTGTCACTGCAGAGCAGAAACTCTGCTGAGCAGAGATAAACACAGGGCTTTTTCATCTGCAGCTCACAACTGTGGCTGCATCATTTGGGACTCCTTGGGTGTGATTTTTCAGCAGTACTGGGTTTCCATCCTCTTGCTGAGAGCTCTGCACCCCACTTTTCTCTTTGGTGTTCCCAGTGAGTGCCTGCTCCTCTGCCTGCAGATGTCCTGATGGCTGTGTGGCCCATGGCTGCATTCCCAGCTGAGCCTCAGCTTCAACAAATCCCTTATGGCTGAGGCACGTGGTTTTTAAAAATCTGTATCTGCCATGCAGACTGTGACAATATGAAAAATAAGAGCATTTGTAATTAAAGAAACCCATTGCAAATTACTTAACAGCACAAGCTCACACCAAGGCCAAGGCTGTTAACAGTCTGAAGCCATTCAGCCAAGCCACACTCAAGCTATGACAAGTCAAAAGTATAAAGTTAATAAAATATCCTTGAAGTGAAATGTAGGTCATGGTACTTGATCTGCATATTTATAAAAGCTGAGCCTAATCCAGCCAAACTTTCCAGAATAAAGATCTTGATCTTTGATCCTGCCTGTGCCTCCTCGGGGAATATCAGTTTTCCTTCAGCAAAGTTAGATGGGATTAAGAGTCACCTTAAAAGGAGCAAGATCTGCACAGGGTGGGGAGGTGATGGAGAGCTGTCCCTTGAAGCTGAGGGTGTTGAGCTGGCAGCACAGGGAAGCTCCCTGGCACATTCTGGGCACACATCAGCAGCACTTCAGGCAGCCAAAATTTTACTGTCCTGGCTGAGGTCTGGGCTAGTGCAGCACCTGCCAATCCAGCATTAAATTCCATGATCAGCTGAAGCAGAAAGAGTCTCTCTGCCTCCAGGGCTCTGTTCAGTCTGCTGAGTCCAGCCTCGAGCCTCATGGCAAAACATTCTCTTGGCAACTCATTTATCCAGCACTGGATAATGACACTTCAGCAGAAAACCTTAACCTTAAAGAATCCCACTCATACTACCAACAGTGGAAATGGTGGTGAGGAGCATGCCCAGGACTTCACACCAGGATGGATCCTGCAGACTGGAGACAACCACCTCCTGGATCACATTATCCCTGCTGCTGCTCCAGCTGTGCTCATGCAATGCCACAAGGCTCCATTTCCACAAAGAACAGCTGGAGAAGGCAGCCCCCAGGCAATGTGGCTTGTGCTCCTCCCCTGAGAGCCCTGAGCAGTGGCATGAGGTGCAGAACCCCCTGTTCCACAACCCCTGGGTGGCTCTAAACCCTGCAGGTTGTAGGCAAGCTCCCTCCTAGCAAGGTGAGGGATTTAGCACAATGAGTGTGAAGGAGTGTGTCTCAGGATAGAGATTAACAGCTTCACGCCAGCTGGAGGTTTGGGGGAAGGAAAAGTCTTTGACACATCAGCTCTTGGAAGTGTGAGATGCTTCTCTGCAGTGCCAGGAGCTGAGAGTTTCTCTACATGTTTGCAAATATAAATACTTGTGCAAATACAAGGGAAACCATAGATATTCTTCACCCCAAAATTGCCCAGTGGCTCCAGAGATTATCATTTTAGCTACAGAGTAGCAGGAAAATATTGTTTCAGGCCAACAGGACCGGTGGTCTCAATGTGTTGAGGTCAAGAAATGGGAGTGAAAATTCTGAGAATCATTATGGTAAAACCGATGTTAAAAAGCCTTCTCACCTAGACTGGGTCCTGCAGAGTCCTGTGAGAACCAAAGCAGTGGTACCAAGCCAGGCCCAGCTCCCCAGTTTGGCCAGTGCACATCCCCAGTCTGAGCTGGTGTGACACCACCACCTTCTTGCTGCTGCCACCAGCCCAGACTGCAGCCCTGGCTCTGACCATCCTGCCCTGCACATCCTGCAAGAGCCAGGTCACAGTGTGGGTCATAACCCCCTCCATCCTAGGTCACAAGGGACATCCTGCTGCAGCTAACACCATCCCAAAGTCTGTGCAGCCCTGCTGGTGAGGGCTGCCAGCAGGATTCAGCCTCCTGACTTTGAAATCCCTCCCTCATCACACAGTCCCTGTGTGAGTCACTGCCCTCGTACAGGATGGTGAGAACATCCCTTCATCCCTGCACACTGCGGGGTGCATGCTGTCACCACCAAAATATGGCAGTTTCTCTCTTTCTTGGCTGCAGAGAGAACCAAAGTGGACAAGTACCACTGAGGCTGGGAAATCAGGAGGTAAATCCCAGGGGATGAGCACACACCATCCAGCATAGCTGTGCTTGCAGCAAGAGGGTTTCCATGGGCTCTCTGAATTTTTGTGCGGTGCTACAGCATCAAATCTATTCTCTGCACTCTGACCTCTTCCATCCCCTTCTCTCTGCTTCCATTCTCCATTTTAATATATTATCTATTTAAATATATTAAAGCATGAGCTTTAGTCCCCCTCCATGTGCATTCTAAGCCACACCCATCTCTTGGTCCCTGCTCAAGCCTGGGGCTGGTGCCTTCCAGAACAAAACATCAGCTCCAGCTCTGCTCACCACAGAGACAGGAGTCCCAGGGTGCTGCAAAGAGGGAATCAGACTTCTCACCTCCCACACGTGGCCAGAGACTGTGGTGATCCAGAGCCACTGGGGCAGGAAGGAGTTTGGGGTGGTGAAAGCATCCACCCAAGGCTCAGGGCACTGAGCAGAACCTGGCTCCAGCCAGGGTCTTGTCCAGCCTGGGGACACTGCAGCCACCTCCTCCTCCTCAGAGATGGTGGCTCAGGTGCTTGGAGAGGATTGCAAGGACAGGGAAGAGCAGCTGCAGGCTGCAGCTCAGCCCCACTGGCCCGAATTCTGCAGGGATAAGCTGAGGCACACATGGAGCTTCTCCATGCAAAACAGGGCTCTCAGCAGGCTCAGGTCCTGGGTTTATAGCCAGAAGGAAAGCAGGGGTTTGTCTGTAGTTACACAAGAAATTTGTGGAGAAGAAACAGCCCAGTTTTTCCAAATCCTTGATTATCTCCCCAATAAGGGATGCACAGCACTTCCTCTGCAAGATTCCTCCGCAGAGATTCTTGGAGGAGGGAGGTGCCAGGTCTGTCCCTCTGAGGTCAGGGAAATGCTGGAGGCAACCAATGCCTCCCCCTGCTTTCCCACCTCTCCTGACAGAGCAGAGGGAGCCGTGGGCAGGGGCTGCCCCTGCACCCCGGGGTCCCGCAGAGCCCCATCCTGAGTCATGGAGCGCTCCAGCCCCAGCACATTATATCGGGATGAATCACTCCCTGACCTCTGCCTTCCACAGGGCTCGGTTTCTAATTTTATGGGCTGTATCAGTAGGGTTATTGAATCCAGATGTCTGCAAAATGCAACTGCAGCACACAGAAAGCCGCAAGGAAAGGCGTTGGTGGCAAGGACCGGGGCATGTGGTTCATTTTTCATAAGCAAACCCTGGCTTAGGAGGGAGAGGAAGGCACCTCCTGTCCCCTGCCTGCTCAGGGCTCTGCAGGAGCAAGTGATTTCCATAGGCCATCTCTCATTTCCCTCACTAACTTATTCTTGTACTCCCTTTTCCTGAAAGCATCTGTTCCCCCACGGTCACGTCAGGCTCAGGTGGGTCCCACCTGGGGGAGCTTTGGGAGATGCTGCCCAAAGGGGGTCCTGTGGAGCCTCTGTGCCTTGGCAAGGACATGGTGCTGCCATGGGATGAGCACTGGACTGGAGCAAAGCTTCAGCTTTCCCAAACTGACCTCTCAAGCACAGATCCCTCATGGCACAAGCCAGCCACACCTGACAGCTGCCTGTGATGGGCATCTGGTTTGCATAGAGCACAGCTGGCTCCAAGACAACACAACTGCCTTTGTCCCTCCAAGGGGAGAAGTAAAGAAAAGAGAAAAGAAATATCCAGATCTTGCCTAAACATCAAAGAGAAGCCTGTGGAGTGACCTGCCTGCAATGGGGCCACAGGAACCCACAGCACTGCCCGTGCCATGTGGGTGGCTCCTGAGCATTAACACAACGTGGGATCAGAGGCACCAGGGGGTGGAAAGGACTATTTATTTATTTATTTGATGCTTTTAAAGATATCCCTGCCCCTTGCCTTCCCTGCAGCTCTGACATGGCAGATTCCCAAGAGCTGTGTGTGGATGCACATCCCCTAAGGGATGGTGCCCAGCCCCCTCCCAGCACCAGCAGCTCTCTGCAGCACTGCAGCCCCTGGTCCCTGCTGTGACAATGAGCAAGGTTGTGTTCAGGACCCAAACTAACAGCAACAGGTCATAACCCAAATAACTGCATTTTCTGCTTAGCTCCATTGGACAGTGACTCCAAACAAACCATTCCCTCCCAGGTTTTAGTTCACCTGACATGGTGCACTGACATACCTTCACCTCCAGGAGAAACACTGGTGGAAGATTTCTAGTGGTGACCTGCTAACTGAAAACCCCACAAACCCTTACTTGGCTCTGGCTAACTAGAAGTGCAAACTGCTGTCAGGGGATGAGCAATTTGGCTGTCTTGTCCACACCTTGGCCTCTGGTCCTCCTGAATAAGCCCCAAGAGAACATCTGCCTTCTACAGAGAGGCCAGCACTGGTCCTCTGCAAGCTCATGGGAGGTGGAAGATACACCAACGCTTCATTCTGAGCTTCTCCCTGGCATTGCTGGGATGTCTGTGGGGAATTTCTCTGCACTCGCCTGCTCTCCTGCTGCCATGGGGCTCAAATTGAGCTGAGACCTGGCTGGGAAGAGCCTTCTTTGCTTTCACCTTTTCCACATCTTCCACATCTCACTGCTCAGAACAGATGGAAGTTATGCAGAGAAGCAGAGAGCCAGGAACACATGTGGGTTTTCTCATTTTCTCCTTTGTCACCTTGGAAAGAGTGAGGTATAATACATAAAACAGAGTAGACAGTAATAATGAAGTTGACCTTCACCGTGGTATTTCATCGGACTCGGCTGCGCCCACGCCGAGCCTCTCCTGGCCTTGGCTGCTCTTAGGGCTGCTCCTGCCTCTCAGGAACCCAGAAATGAGTCTTTTAGAGCAGCCAGTGAATCTGGGCTGGTGTTTCTCCTGTGCACAAGTCACGCACAAACACTTTGAGAAAGCTCAGAAGACCTGCAGGGGATGAGTTTAACGTACAGATGGACTTGGTGCCAAGTTTCAGCCTAATGGGAATCACAACAGCTGACTTACAACACCCCCCCCCTTTAAAGTCAGGGTTTATGGAGAAGGAATCTCTGCCAGATCCAGAAACTATAGCAACTGCTGTAATAAAATTGCATTTCAGCATAAAGCTATTTTTACAGCACATCGCCACGTTTCTGGGATGGCAGTTTCCAGTGTTTTTCAGATGTCTGCTGCCAGAAGATTTAGTTGGATTAGCAGTTAAAGAGGGAGGGATCATATTGAGTAGTCAAATACACCCCTTTCCCTGCAATGGGAAAAATTATATCCTACAAGGTGATTCATCAGGTATTAAATTAATATCACACTTGATCTCAGCTGACTAAAAGGCCAGCCTTGCTGCAGGGCCCAAACCTGGTCACACTGAAGTCAACACGACTTTTGCAACTGCCTCCAGTGAGGCAGCTGTGATCCAAGCCACGACCAGACTTGCCTGAAGCCTAGAAACCCATATCCACACTCCTCACAATGTGAGGACCAAAGAGTTACCATCTATAATGGATTAAGGTTTATCTCAGCTCAGCCCAAGCTGATGCAAATTTTACCACTCATTTGCATGGGGCCAAAATGCCAAACAAAGCTGGGTTTAATTCTGAGTGGCACCATTTCTTCCTGTCATTCCAGTCCAGTGTTTGCCTCTTCTACAGCTCTTTGGTCTTTTCTGTCACTGGAAAAATTTATTTCAGTGTTTATGAGGGTGGAAAAGGTGGTGCTATGAGCAGAAGAGAAGATTTAGCAGTGTCTAAACTTAAGTTTGCACCAGTGGACAGATAAATTGTTCTTACGAGCTTCAGCACTGACAGCACAAAGGAGAAAAAACACTTAAAATCAAATTCTATTTCAAAGAGATACTGATATATCTGACACTACATTAAACGAGTGCTCAGAGAACTGTTTGTTCCTGATAACTCAATGCAAGGGATCCTGGCATCTCTGTGAATGTGACAGACTGACATCCACATCTTGAAACTGGCTTCTTCTGCCTGGAAACCCTAAGATGCCTCAGACCTGGCCAGCAGCCTCCCCTGTACACCGAGTTCCACGTCTTGTATTCAATCCAGGCTTTAGTGATGGGAGAGCCCCCTGATTTACCCCGTTCTTGGGCCAATCTGTGTCTGCCAAAGTATCCTTCTATTAATCTGCACCTTCTTCCCACAATTAGCTTTGCTTTTTTTTCACTTTATTGAAGAGTTGGGACCCCAGCCATGGTTTTTGCTGATGCAGATTGGGTCTCCCCAGCCCTGCCTCCTCCCCTCCCACCACGGTTCCCCCAGATGCTGCACTCTCCCTGCTGGAAGGAGAGCTCTGCACCCACACACCAGAATCCACAGCACCCCCTGCAGCCAAGGTGGCTTCATCAGGACTGAGGTTTTGCAGTTGTGTCTCTTCAAAACTCCTCTGAGGCTGTGGAACTGTACCTGCTCCTGTCTCCACTTCTGTCAGTCCAACACAGGTAAACACTCTGGGGAAATCAGAAGTGACTGTCCACATGAGAGAAACTTGGTACTAACTTTTGGTTTCCCAAGAAATGTTGCCAATGCATGAGGCTTAAATTGAAAGATCACATTAAGTGTACACTGTGTAAGGCAGAAAAGACTTTGCCCTGTTTGATTTGGGGGGTTCACACCACAAACCAGCACACCTTGGGCAGCCTGAAGTGAACAGACCTGGCAGACCCTTCTTACTGTGTGGAAAATACATATCCTGCTCAGCCTCTAAAATAAACCCATCAATGCCCTGCTGGGCTTAGGACTGGTGAGGGAGAGCTGCCCTTTTGCTGAGTATTTATTTAATGGAGTCTTTTCTGCACAGCTCGGTTGCAGCACTCAAACAAACAGTGAAACTCTGTGGGTGTCTGGTAGGGAATGACCCGTGGGTGCCACAGAGACTGTGGGATTGGTGTCAGCTCTGCAGGAAGGTTTGTTCATCTCGGCTCTCTGAGCCACACCAAACCAGCCCTCACCTTGTTTATTTACCCAGGGCAGTGAAATGTGAGTGGGAGCTATTATACACCCACCCAGGACAGGCAGGAATGGCAACACCAGGTGCAGAGAGATGAGAAATGGACAGGGAAAGAGTCAGCCTCACTCCCATGGGCAAAGGATCCTCAGCTGATCCCAGGAATTACACTGAACAGCCCAAAGGGCAATGGCCAGTGTAGAAACAAATGAGGAGAACCCCAAATCTGGTGCTCCTGCCCCACTGGAGATGGTGGCTCTGGGGTGAGCTGGGAATTGGGAGTGGATGATGATCCCAGGGACAGCTGCGGGGCTCGTGGGCATCCATCACCCAAATTGCATTTCCTCCCTCAGCTTTGCCATCACTCTGCCACCCCTCAGGGCATGAGCTGCAGATCAGGTGCTGAGTTGTGACAGGATAACAGCAGCCTGGGCACATTGGAGGATGGGATAAAACCTGAGTGCTCCCAGAATCCCAGGCACCTTTCCAAAATGTCACCCCACTGCTGATTTGCCTCTGTGTAAAATGGGACTTAAAAAGCTTAAAACCAGGGGGGAATTCAAGTCTTCATCAGGCAATCTTCAGGGATTCTTTTGAAGATGGACAGTTTTATTAAGTGTTAGAATGGAAGATGATATATCCATTGATATGAAAGCTCCCTCTCTTTGAACACAAAGAGATTTAATTCACTTGAAAAGTATATTCATACTTTACAAAGTGATCTGCTCACATGTAAAGCTGCAAAGTGGATGTCCCCAGCTCAGCTCTGAGTGACTGTGACATCCCTGTCCTGATTTACACCAGACAGGAATCTGCCTGCTTCATAGAAATGGGCCTGTTCTTCAAAAACCCGTATTTAGGCTGATCATCCAGCCTTTGACATGGCTGAGAAGGGAGGAATATTTTTTTCTGTTATTTAACAGATTTGGAAGGAAGACATGGAAAGAAGTAGTGAGTTACTCAAGGTCATGGTAAATGCTGGGGTTATTTTACTGAGGTGTTGGATCCCAGAAACTGGAGTTTTTGAGCTTTCTGTGCTTCCTGGCACAGACCCCCTTGAACACACTGCACTGGACCTGAAACCTTGGAGAAGACTTGTAAATAGGAATAATAAATTAGAAATCACAAATGTGTAGTAGGTTAGATTGTATTTTCACATGGTGATGGGTTTTAAATTTGAGGTTTTTACAATATAGTGGTAGTTAGGGGACAAGATGGAGAATTTTGGGTGGTGTCTTTTCTTCTTGTTCATCTTCTCTTCCTTCTTCTTCACAGAACTCAGGTAGTAACCTTTGGATTGGTCAGTTGAAAGTCACTCTAAGGGTCACGGGAATCTATTATTGGGTCAAAAGGATAAATAATATAGGTGTAAAACTTTTATTGGTGTGTTTAGCTTTAAAAGGCCTTGAAGCACTCTCCGTTGTAGCCATTTTTCCCACTTCTAGCAAGGAGCTAGAGGCACTGTTGTGCTTTCTGTGAATTTTGATAAGATATAATAAACATCCAAGTCTGAACATGAGAAGCTGTCTTGATAGCCTTTCTAATAACCCTGGCTCTGAGCAGAAACAGATGAGATTGATGACAAACCACTGAACAGTGGTACAAAGCTCAGCACACTCTGACACTGAGGTCCCCAGGGGCATCAGCCACCTCAGTCACCCATCCCCTCCAGCCTGTTGGGTTGGCTGATACCCCCACCAGCCTCAGGGATCAGCTTTTACCAGGGGAAGAACAGATTGTGAACAATGTTTACCCAGGAAATATAACTGGTGCTGAGGAAGCTGAAGGGGGCAAAACATCAACCGAGTAGAAAAGATAGCAAACACCTGCAGTACCACCATAAATAACACAAAGGGAGAGAAAGAGCACAGCTCCATGGAACCAAGATATCCCCAGGATTGCCAAACAACACCCACCACCTCCCCTCAGCCACCACCTGTGGTTTTCAGTGCAGAACCTTTCTGTATCTCACCACCATTGTCTGGTCTGGTTTTTGCCCACTTTCCTCATTTTGCACAGCAAGGAGCTGCATCCTGGCCTGGCCCCTGGAGGAGCCCAAGGTTCCTTCCACTGCAGCCCAGGAAGCCCAGGCACAACAGCAGCACCAGGACAAGCTGAATCCATCCTGAGCCACAGGGAGCCACAGAGCCCCAGCCCTTCACCCACTCCTTCTTCTGCCATGGATTGCTTCACAGACACACAAAGCAGCCAAGGCAGAGCTGGAATCTGGTGTCCAACACCTGGGATCCACAAGGGATGGAGACCCTGCCAAGGATTATTTTAACCTTCAATATTTCTGGCAGCAGAATTTCGGTCAAACAGTTTCTACTGTTTTTTTGGGTTGTGTCACTCTGACACAAGTTGGTCCAGACCAGAACTATCCACGTGCTCAAAGAGAGAAGGGTTTGTTTTCCATCTTAATGGACTTTCAGTAGCAGGGGAAAGGATGCCTGAAATAATAATCCTTAATAAACTCAATAGCTTCAAGAAGGAAAGTCAGGCTGGATACAGCTCCTGTCCAGCACAGATGCAGTGTCTATTTTTCTCCTCCAAACCACTCCTCAGGCCAGTGGTGGGGCACTTCCCTCCTGCATCCCAAGTGCAGAGCCAGGTGGAAAGTGCTGTCCAGGGACCCATCCCAAAATTGGCATTTTTAGTGCAAGTTACTTGCAATGAGTATTTCTTTCTGGAAAAGTAGAAACATAAATGAAAGATTTCAGTTGATGTGAACTACATTGGTTCCAGTTAACCATAATTTTTTTTTTTTTTAAAAGGAAATGGTGAGTTTTTAGAGTAATTTGCAAAATCTTAGGTAAACAGCCACTATTAGGGGAAGGGGAAGAGTGGCTGGGTAGCATTTCTTGTGGTTTTCTGTGTGTTTGTTGCTGCAGGTGGAGCTTCAGAGGAAATTCCTGCCCTGTTGGAGGATACTGGGAGCTGTACCTGGGTTAAGGACCTGTTGGGGCTGCCATGGGAGCAAGGGGTAGATGCTGATGCACTGAGGTTACTTTTGAAAATTGCTTATTAAAAATCATGTGAAAAGCAACAAGAGTGGCTTTTTCCATCCCATTATTTGAATCCAGCTGCTGACCTTGTCTCTGGGAAAATAATTATTCTTGACTTCGAAGTGGGGACGTTTTTTGTGCCAAAGGCAAATGTCTATAGATTTATACTATTTGGAAAAATCAAGGGGCTGCAAGCCAAGCCATCCAGCTTATAAAACACAACCAACCCTCCAGGGATAATTTAAAACTGACCCTGCAGCACTGAAATTCCAACCATAGATGATGCAAAACATAATTCACCATTTTCTTATCTCCTGGATGCTTCCATCAGTGTGGGCTTCAGGCACAAAGACCAGCCAGAAGAGACTGAAAGAAAGTAAAAATAAAAATTTAAAAAAAAAAAAAAAAGTCTCCAAAATAAATTTGTGCTAATGAAGGCAAAAAGGCCTGGCAGGCCAGAAGGCAAACTTTGTCATCCACACAGCCAAGAGTTGCAAAGGCAGCCACAGTCCATGCTTTTTCCATTGTGCTCTGCCAAAATAACCCACAAAATTCTCCTGGGATGAAACAACCCACTCTCTGCTGCTCAAGCAATCCAGGCTTAGATCCTGCTCCTGACTAACAAAACTGTGAGCTCTGGTGCTTCGTTCCTACAATCAGGAATCATCTGCTGGGGGTTGGTGTCTCCAGCCCTCAAACCTCATAGCACAGGGAAAGTTCCTTTACGTCTCTGAGATCTCCTGCAGCCAGGGGACCACCTGAACCAGGATGGAGCAGCACCACCACAGGTATCAGTGCTGGTGGTGAACCAGTTTAGCAAGACATAAAAAAAAAAAACAAAAAAACAACATTTCCTGGGTAAGAAGCTCTAAAGTGGAACAGAGAAGCTGGAGGAGATTTGCCCAGTTGTGTTTGCACAAGCAGGAGCACCATGAGGAGTGCAGCCTGCTGGGGAAGAAGAGGGTTTAGACTGCCAGGATTGCTGTGAACTCCACCTTGCAACTCACTGCAGCAGAGTTCTGCTCCAATTCACCAGGACGTGGTGATTTCTCTGGAAAACAGTAGGTACAGGGCTCACACAGAACACAGAGAGGCAACGCTGACAGCAAAATCCAGATACATGCCAAGGCTTCAGTAAGAATAGAGTGATCATTGCTACAATATCAAACTATGAACAAGGGCATGGTGATAGAACATCCAGGCTGAGCCACCTCAGCATTCAGCAAACACCCTCTCCAAATTCATAGCACACACAGCTCTGCCTGCAGGAGACCTGACACATCACATTTCAGATGAGAGTTTCAGTACTTTTTAATAAAAGAAACTTCACCAGACCAACCCCCCCACCAGCAGCTGCGTGTGCACCATCCCTGTCCCTGCAGGGGCTGCTGGCTCTTCGTGAGCCCCTGGGTGTGTGTACACACACGAGGGGCTGCAGCACCCCTCAGGGGTCCCCAATTCAATGAGGGAGAATTCTTCCCTCCAAATTTCCAGCTGGGTTTGGTCTCCAGGCTCCAGTAAAGCAGAGAGTGGAGTGCTTTAGCACTTCACAGCTGTAGGCACTGGGGAGGAGTCACGAGCATCATCGTGCAGCACTTTGTGGTGGTTGTTACCCCATGTGCTGCATGCAAAGCACAAAGCTGAGATCACCTCTTTGCTAATCCCCCTCTTCTACCCACAAGCCCCTCACAGATGTCAGAGCATGCTTTGCTTTCACTGATCACTCACACTAGGAAATTTTGAGGGACTGAGCTTGTGACTCAAAGAGTTTTGCCAAGTAAAATATTGGCCTGCAACGATGTCCTAACAATACAAAGTAGTTGACACCATAAAATAAACAATTGCACTAAGAGAGCATAGCAAAAGGGTGTTTGGAACCGCCAAGGATCTTGTGGAGGTATTACTGAGCCAGACTGGAGTTAGCAAAAGCAATTTTTATGACAAAAACAAGTGTCAGTCTTTCCAACACCCCAGTCCTCACGTAGAAAATTCATCTCTGCCTAGAACTCGCCACATTGCTGGCTTCTTCCTTCAGGTTTCATAACTTTTACAAAGTGCAGAAATAATAAAAACAGTGAAAAGAGACCGGGACAGTGTATCCATAAAAGAGTGAGTGTACTCATGGTTACACAGCTCCACATTTGGATATACAGCTACAGATTGAAACGGCAAAAGGAGAACTAGAGGCTGCCATGTTCTTGTAATATAATCACAAGAAAAATGCTGTAATTCCAAGCAGAAAGTCTTCAAAAGAATCAGCTGGGCTCAATTAGTAGCAGCAGTGGAACTTCTTCCTTGCTTGATCATGCTGAGAATATCAGCAGAGAGCAAAGAAAAAAAAAATAAAGAAAAATATCATTGTTGATTGTCAACAGAACCAGAAAAGCCCTTACCAGGTAGAATTTAATCATCTCCAATGTCTGTCCTTGCAGTCACTGTGAAGTCACTGAACTGTTCACAGTCAGCAGCATCAAGCATACCTGGAAGCCTCCCTTGGTGAGCAGAAGGACACAAAAATCCTCAGAGCACACCCCCATAACCAGCTGCCTGCCCTAATCACAATTTCCATGCAAGAAGTTGTTTGCACTTTATTTTCAGAGACTGCTCAGGCTTTAGATCCACCTGGCAGCATCCTACCCTGTCAGATGCTTCAGAGCAGTGTGGAGATCTCACAGCAGCTGGCTGGTGGCAATATCTGCTCATCATGTTGATCTCAGTCTCAGACTGAGCTTGTTGGTAGAGCTGGGCTAAAGCCCTGCACTAAAACACCTCTTCTTGGAGTCCATCACTGTGGACTAGGACAGCTTGAGTGGGTTCATCTGCCTTCAACAGGGTGTCTACAAATGAGGTGACCAAATCTAAACAAGTCACCCTGAGCACTGGTGATGACAAGCAGCCACCCCAGAGGATGAGCCCCCACCTGTCTTAGGATAAAGCCCCTCCTGGGGAGAAGTTACTCTGTTTTTGCCTATTTATTCTGATCACAAAGAAGATAACTTAGCCTTGGGTATCTTGTAGGTTTGGTGAGATGGCTCCTGCTGTCACTACCATATGAAAGGCTGGTGCCTCCTTGGACCCTGTATTATTACAGCCTAAAGCCCCATTCCCTCAGGAGAAGGAGCATGGTAGGGAGCACAGCAGCTGAACACAACACAGTGCTGCCAGGCCACATGAACCTCCCAAAAATTCCCATTCCCTCCTGAGAAGCTGCCCAGAACACTGCTCCCCATTCCCACGCCTCGACTGAGCACATCTCCAACACCCTGCTCAGCAGAGCACAGCCTGGACGTGGTTTTAAAGGCTTTTTGTTGCCAAGAGGGGGATATTTCTGTGACCTTTCTCACCATTTCCTATAGCAATCTCATCTTAATTTAAAATGTCATGCCCTGCGGCTTCTCCATAAAATTTTAAAAACACCCAACACACAAATAAACAAACAGAGCAGATGAGTTTTTTCTATAAGCAGCAGAAATAACACAGGGTAGTTTCCTGGGGATTTCTGCATTGTGGTTGGATTCTCTGGTGCACAATAAAGGATGTGCTGTGACTGAAACTCCCTCTGTGGTTGGAGCATTTGTAGCATCCCCTGTGTGGATTCTCTGCAGTCTATGAAGGGTTGAGCTTAGATGTCAATCTTCTCATTGTGACTATTAATAGAAGTACTTTTTATCTTTTGAGCTGCATATTTCACACTATTTTAGAGATTTATAGACTCCAAGAACACTACCAAAATGTCAGGTTTTTGCTGAAATTTGGGGCTCAAAAAGCAGCATGTAAGAGTGAATGTGGATGGATAAACAAACACGTGCAAACACACAGCTCCATATGAGCACACCATCCTTTCCTCCTTAGGGAACTAGGATTTAAATAAAATCAAAATACTGTTTAGAATTTGAAAATCCACCATGGCAGTCGACAGAATTTCCTATTTTTAGGAAATTGATCACACCCTGCAAGTCTCTCTCTCCACAGCCCCAGAAAGGTTTGTGGGGCTGGGAGCAGCCAGGCATGGGTGCCAATCTCCCAGACAGAGTCACCACATGTTCTCCCAGAGTCAGCACCTGACAATGCAGGAAAAGCAGAAAGAGCTTCTCTTGCCCAACCACAACACAGGTATGGACTGACACACAGCTCCACACCCACCTCTACAAAGATTTTTCAAATGGCAAACTTCATAGGTGGAATTTCTGAGTGTAGGACCCACAAGAGGGACGGATTTCCAAAGGACAGAGCACCCCATGTTAATGTTTGGGTCTGTTCTTGCTCATTATAGTAATGTTGAGACACAGATTTCTGTGTGCTCCTCTCTAGAGGTGGTAGATACACAACTCTGAATCCTGGCATGTTCTCTCTACAGCAAAAGCAGTTTGTCATCTTGTTTTCCTCACCAAAATGCATTTTGGCAGCCCTTAGGTATCTCTTTCACATTTGCAAAGCAGCCCAGTTTGTTTCATAGATTTGATAATGCATCCACTTCCCTTGCCTTGTTTGTCTGATGGTGTGCAGAGAAACAGGGTGTTTTCAGAAAATAGAAACTACTCTGTAAATCACTCATCATGGCATTGACATCAGCCATTTTGCAGAGAAATCATCACATCAAACTCCATGTCCATTTCAGGCTTTGAATGAGAGCACAGTTCCATTATCTGGCTGAGAAGGATTTAGGCACAGCACACAAAAATCAGTGTCTTTCCAACATGTTTAGGTCAGGCACAGTTTCCAGGAGATATTCCTGCTGTTGGCTTCTGGAGCAAGGTAAGAAATGGAAGCTTTGAACAGCCACCATCTGTCCCATTGAGCCACAGCCCTTCTGAGCCAGGACAGCAGTGCAGAGACCCTCAGCAGCATCCCACAGAAATGAGCTGGCAGCCAAAGGACACAGATCAAGGCTGCTCCAACAACCGCACTGAGCTATGCAAAGGTGTCTCTGTTAGTGTTAAAGCAGTAAAAGAGCACCACAGGACCAAGAGCCAGCATAAACAGCACCTGCCAGGTGACCTCCCCAGCTCCCAGCTGGTCCTTCCAGAGCAGGAATGGAGCTCAGCACTTCCAGATCTTCCTGGCTTGACTGGCACTGCAGGCTGAAGGCAAAACCTCCGTGCCCTGCCCCATCCAGACCTGGCATCCACACACAGAAAATGTAATTTCAAGAGCCTTTTGTGAGGCCACAGGACAGTGGAAGTGGCAGGTGCTGAGCTGTTTGCTGTCACTGGCTCTGCAGTGCTCACTGTTTGCATGTTTGAAGTAAAGCAGGAGAGTGACACATGAATCACTGCACCGAAAGAAACTGACACCAGAGCAAAAACAATGGCAATTTCTCCCTTTCTGAGCTGAGCAGATGTTTAAAACTATGTCAGCGACCTCCAAACCATAAACATTTCTCAGGAACATGTAGATGTGGTTTGCAAAAAAAAAGAAGTGTCCGATGTAAAGCAGAGGCCCTGGCTAAGCCAGCCCCGTTCCAGCAGTGGGAATGTCAAACATGCTTGACCTCCAAATCAGCAAATAAGCACATTATAAACAAAGTTATTAATGGTTATGCTTTCACTACAATGAGGAGTCTCCCTGTTTAACGTGCAGAAGCTGGTTAGAGTGTGCATAGTTTCATGGCCAAGCCACATTAAAGCAGGATGGAGAATTTTGTTTTGTTTCCAGCTCCACTACTGGAAGGGGTGGTAGATGGCAGGAGGGGAGAGACACAGCTAATCCCAGCAGCATCAGGATCACTGTCATCATTTCATGTTTAGATACCAACCCTGTGCCTTGGATCACCCAGTAATCACCACCCAACAGTTGGGGTGGATGAGAGAGATCATCACTTCTTTATGAAAACAGAAAATAGTCTCCAATTTCAGCACAAGCAGATGTCCCCATCCACGTGCAAAGTCCACTGAGGGCTCAGCCAGCCCAGAAAAAGGTGCTTTTGCCCTGAGAGGAGGACAAGAAACAGGTGAGGTGCTCTACCAGGACTTGTTTCTCTTCCCCATGTATTCCCTCATACAAGATGTATGTTAGAGCCAGTATAACTGCACATTTCCAAAAAAACATCCCTGTGATCCTATAACCTTCCTGCAAACAAAGCTGAGCCTAGGCAACCAATCTACATCCTGACTACGTCCCAAAGAACTTTGGGTCCACCCAAAAGTTAAAGTGTGAAAAATTCCCTTTTCACACAACTCTAACCCAACTGCTAAGTGTGGGGGCAGCTGGAGGGCACAGGGAAAATGAGGTGGGAAATTTCAGCTCAGGGTGTTGAGGCACAAGTGTGCAGAGTGACAGAGGTGAATATCACCTAGAGGTGCCCAGACCATTGGCTTCCAAGATCCTCCTTTGCATCAGCCAGCATCAGCTGCAGGGAGGCCAATGGACACATCCCCTGAGGAGTGGCTCTGCTAACAGGATTGTTACAGGCCAGCAAGGAAATTCCTGACAAAAATCACATTGGGTCTGATCATACCTGACCCAGCCCAGGTGCTGTGTCCCTGCAACCAAGTGGGGCTGGCTCTGATGCAAACAGGGAAGAGCTGAGCCACTTCTGCTGTCATTTATGAGTCTGAATATTTCAAACCTGATCCTCAAACTGCTAAATCTTCCCAAGTGACACACTGCAGCAGCCAAGTAAGGAGTTCAGGCTCAGACTGAAAGTGTATCAGATCAAGGGTTAACACAAACCCTGAGAGCAAACACGGAATGAAAGGAAATGGAGTTGTCCAACATCTTCCTACCTGTGCAAAGGAATAATGATGTCCCAAGCACAAAGAAAAAAAAAGTGGGAACCCAACCAAGGAGCAAGGCAACAATAACAGCAGCAAAGGGAAGGGAACAGAAGGAATTTCATATTCCTGCACTGAAAGTCTGCACTACTTTGAGATGGACTTTCCTGCACGGCCTTGGCAGCTCACAGGGGGACAGAGCTGTTGGATCAGGGTGGCCCTGGCAGCCTGGCGTGTCCACAGGGCACAGACAGCAATCCCTCCCTGCTCTGCTCCTTCCAGGGACGAGGACAGCACATTCCTTCCCTGTCTCACTGGCACTTGGAGAGGATGCACAGCAGCACCAACGAGGCTCTGGGGGCCTGTGGTGAGGAGACCACACTGATTGTCTGACAGATCACTCAAGGCCACCAGCATTTGGCTTCAGGCAGCTGACTGAGTATTTTTACCACTTAAGGACTCGTCCACATCTAATGACATTCCTCCAGGTCAGTCCAATTTTCTCCACTGACAAATCCCTTCCCTCCACCCCCAAGACACCAGTTACTGTCTCCCTTATTTTATGAGCACAGAGAAAAACCCACAGCAGACTAAACACCTCGCTTGTCTTGAAAGACTTTGTGGAGCAGCAACTTGCCATTAAAGACAAAACAAGCTGATAGCCCAGCAGC
Source organism: Rhabdornis inornatus (assembly GCA_013397075.1). Lineage (NCBI taxonomy): Eukaryota > Metazoa > Chordata > Aves > Passeriformes > Rhabdornithidae > Rhabdornis > Rhabdornis inornatus. Next base: position 27,703 of record VWZS01003647.1, read on the forward strand.
GTCCAAGGAAATGAAAAGCAGATGAAGATACAGTTTTTATAAGCTCCAAAAACATCCAGAGAGGCAGGAGAAGTGGCAGGGAATTGCACTGTGAAAGGACAGCACTCAGGGAGCCCCAGAGGTAGAGCCCACAATTGTGATTTACATTGAATGGGTGCTGGGATAAAGCTCAGTGCACCCATCCTTTCCCATCAGAACTCACAGAAAGCTCTTCTGCCTCCAGCTTTGGCCACATTATGGAGGAAGTCACAGGGACTGAGGAATGTGCATCAGGGAGAGCAAATAAACAGAGGAGGTGTGCAAATCTGCTAAAAATAACCCAGGAATTGTGGCTCTTGGAGGGGAACACAGGCACTCAGTTGTTCACCACCATCTACCACAATTGAGGCCTTGTCTGAACAGGTGGGTGGCTTTCCTGGCAAATCCTATCTAAAAAAAAAAACACCACCCAGAAAAATCCCTCCTCAATCATTCCTGCAGCCCCTCTGTTTTCATCTAGATTCTTGCCAGAGGTTGTCAAAACAAGAAAGAAAAATAAAGCTCCAGCATGTTCTTTGCTGTTTTCCCACTGCCTTCCAGGACACTGATGTGTTGCTCCAGGCAGCCCAAAACTGAATGCCAGCACGCTGGTGACAAGGGGCAGGGCTGGCAGGGGACAATGGCACCAGCAGAGCCAGAAACAGGCACCAACCTGCCTGAGTCTCCCTTGTGAGGAGCCCTGGAAGGAAAAGGTCCTGAAGAACCCAGGAAGAACTGGAAATGGGATTGAATTATAGATCCCTGTGTTCTTGAGGTCTCAAAATTGAGTAACACAAGCATCAGGCACAGCAGGAGGAGGGGAGCATGTGATGGAAAGCTCAGCAGAGGCTCTGGAGAGGTTGGGTTGTGTAAGACTGGGGTTGCAAACCAAAGCTGCTGGTAAGAAACCTAAGCACTCTGATTTTTTTTTTCCAATTCCAGCCTCTAAGCTCAGTGTGGGTAAACCTCCCAAAGTCAGGAATGATCTGTGTGTGTTAAGAAATCACCTTGCATCAAAATTTCCTGGTGATGTCTTTTATTTCTTTGACTCCTCCCTTAATCTGAATGTTGCAAACCCAGATAACCCCAAGTCTCTCAAAGCAGAACCTCAAAGCAAATATTTTTGTCTCTTTTTTTTCCTCCCCTTTTTGGCCAGGCTCCTCGGAAGTCTCTTTTCACCTCACCCAAGTCTGACATTTGCTGAAAGGCTCCTTACAGAGTACTGAGCACGTTTTCCAGCACCAGAGAGCTCACACAGCAACAGGAGAACAGTCTTTTCCATCTTTCCATAGTGTAACCCAAGCTTAGACTCAGATTAGCTGATCTCCACTGGGTGCAGAGGATGGGCATGATGACCACAGACATTATCTTTGCTGTAGCCCTTCACTGGGGATGCAGGCAGGCCCATCTCCTGCACTTCTACACCCTTATTTCTGGAGCAGACACGATGGATGGCAGGAGCCCAGCTCCAACAAGAGCAGTGAAACTCTTTGAAAGGGGTGACACAGCCAGACCAGCATGTGGAGAATGCCACAGACCATGGCACCAGAGCTGTTAACCACCACAAAAACACAGCACTGGTGCTTTCCCCAGCTCCTGTGGGTGTCAAACCCCTTTCTGGGCAGCATTTAAAGTGATTTCATTCCTGGTCCACAGCAGTGGTTACTACAGCTTGTGTTGGAGGCAGACACCAGGTAACTTACCTGGCCTCAGCTCACCTGAGCTGCCTCCCACCAGCTCTGGGGGCAACACAGCAAGGGCTGGGGGCAACAGGCAGGTTTGGGCTCTCAGGGCTCTGTGCTGTGCCACAGACTGGGGCTGCTGTTAAAGAAGTCACTGCTCTCTGTGGTGTGGGACAGGGCCATCCCCTGCTCCAGCTCACACCACAGCAACCCCTGGAGCTGGGGCACTGTGGGGCTCCAGGCACACGACAGCCAGGTCAGGTCAGGAGCAGGCTGGACAAGCACCAAGGTGTTCTCCTGTTCTTCTGGAGGGGCTCCCTAGAACAGAGGCTCGACAGAGTTAAAAGATAAAGGATAGGTATTCATTAAAGGCCTTCAATATTTATTTACATCTTGAGCAGTGCAAGAACCTACCAGAGGCTACATCCAAGATGGACAATGGTCACGAGATTTTCAGACAGAAATAAGTTTGGTCCATTTGCATATCAGGGGTTAATTGTCCAATTATAGCTTCAGGTAATGAAGTCACTCACTCCAGGTTTGCCCCCCCTAATTCACTGTTGTTGACATTTTTCAGGGCCTGAGACAGAAAGGTGTCCTTGAGTTTCAGGCCTGGAGAGAAATTGTTTTGTCTGAATAAAATGGGAGAACAGTAGCTGACAGGCTATGGAGTTTTAGAGTCACACACTAAAGCAGTCCTGATCTGAAAAAATATAAAACCTAAAACCCAATGCATCACTTCCACTTGGTCCTGAAGACAAAAGACTGCACCTGAGGACACCAATAGAAAGAGCAGGCTGTGCATGCATGGCATGATTGCCAGGGAGGCTGCAGGGAGCTGTGGGCACAAGGCAGGCTGGGGATTCCCTTCCCTGGTGAGCTCAGCACAGCTCCCCACACCTCCCATTCTGGAGGGAGTCAAGCACAGCAGGATCAGCTCAGCTCTCTGACTGACTTGGTGTGACCTCAGCTCCAGTGCTGATGGGGATGATCTGCACTCATGGCTCCTCTGGCTCACTGGGGATCCTGCAGAGCCTGACCAAAGGATGGGCTGCAGGTCTGGCTGCTCCTCTGCTGCTGCAGCAGCACCAACAGCAGCACAGCAAATCTGGCCTGGGCCAGGCTGATATTAACTGTAAAAATCATTTTCAGACTGTGTAGACATAGGAAAGTCTTTGAAGGGAATAAATAACTAACCTCACTGGCAGAGGCACATATTTGACCATATTACCTCATCTCAGCTGCAAACTGTCCTGCTCACAGCTGGTCCTTCTGATTTCTTCCCCTTGCAAAAATGCATCCAGCTCCCCCCAAAGTTGGTTTAACAGCCTGTTTAACTGGTGATGTCCTTGGCCATTTGCTCCCTGTTTTGGATGAAGAAAGCAAACTTGAAATTTTTTATGTATCACTTCAATCACTTTGTTCCTTGCTCGAGACACCTGGTTATAGCATTGCCATTTCATAACTGCTATAGAGTAGATTGTCTTTATAGCAGTCAGGACAGGATTTTTCTGCTTACTTAGTCTAGTTTTCAGTCTGGTTGAGCTCCAATGACTACAGGAATTACTTTTATTTCCAGAGCTGAATGCAAGTCAGATTAGAAGCTGGCCTGATACAGTTTCCAGGCACTTGGCTGCCCTGTTTCACAAAGTTATGGGTAGGAATGGTATTCCAAGAGAGCTTCTGAAGGAAAAAAGCAAGGCAGCAAAGAGGGGGAATGGAATAAAATATCTTTCACCTCAGCAGTTAATGTCTGGTCTGGGGTTTTAAGTTTTCCACCAGTTCAGGAAATAACATCAGGAAGGTTCGAGGTAACGAGGATACAAGAGCCAATCTTCCCCATCTTTAATCATAAAGTGGTCCAAAAGTTGCTGCTCTTATACACACCAAGGAGAAAACCCCTGTCCTGCCCCATGCCCTGCAAGGTGCTGCAGGAATCATCATTGTGAGCACTGGTGGGACTGGTGGGACTGGTGGGACACAGTCCCTTGGGTGAGCATGGATTGCTGGAATACACCAGCACCCATCAAGAAACCTCTACAAGCCTTGGCTTTGAGGAGTTTTACACAGCTCCAGCTCCATTTGCCTTGTGGGTGAGGGCTGCCTGTGAACACCCCTGAAACCCCTGGCTGTTGGCAGGGGAAAACTGAGGTGGGGCTGCTCTTTGTAAACTGCAGCACAGAAAATAGAGACAGAACTAATGTGGGGCTCCAGACTACTGCCAGGTGTGTGGTTAGTGCTCTCAGGACTTCTTGCATCCCCCAATAAATCCATTTATGGCCTCAAGAATGCATGTGTCAAACCAGATAGTCTCCTGCAAAGAGGTAATTCAGTGTGTGCATTGGGTAGGTCACCCCTGTGGTCTCAAATAAGATATTTACAAAAACCCCAATCTAGCTTAGTTTAAAATGAAGAGTCTTTCATCTTTAGTAACAGAACATAAATTCTATTTATTTTCCTGCTGCTACTCAGTCTGTAGAGTGAAAAAGATGCACACTTTCCAGGTTTTCTCTATGACTCCAAAAGGTAAAGCAATTTCCTCCCTCAGATTCCCCCTGAATCAGAAGGGGAAAGGAGGGTTGTTATGGAAATGTTGAAGTTGCCAGGATTTTGATAAGGACATGGAAGCAGACACAACCACCCTGGCATCACAGATGACAGAGGCAAAGCAGACCAGTGACTGATACCACATACAGCAAACACTATCCAAAGTAATTCAGGTCAAAAATGCTGTGTTTTCCTCTTTCATTTATAAAGCAAGACAGGAAATGTATAAAAGCTGACGGGATCATTTGGGATTTTATAAATGCTGCTTCCTGTGGTACAGAAAAAGGAAAGGAGAGAGGCATGGGGCCAAATTGTGTGCTGGAGCAGACACATGTGGCTGATGCAAAGCAACTCTGCAAACTGGTGGATCTGCACCCAGAAGGATAAGGTGATCCAGGATCTGGCCTGCTGTGAAAATCAGGGCAAAAGCTTTTAAAAAAAGCTTTTAAAGTGTCCCAGAGGGCAGGTGGTGAGGTGGTGCTCCCCACGGGAAGGCTCCAGCACCTGCACATTTGATGAGTCAGCAGCCCTGGCCCCAACCTGAATCCCAGGACAGGAGGCCCTGGGATGGGAGGGGGAGTTGGTTTTGTTTTATTTTCTTCAAGGCTTTCTCTATGAAAACATAACCTCCTACCAACATCAGACCGTCTTACCGAGCTGACAAAGTCAAATAATGAATTTTGGCACTTCCCTTTGGTATCCACTACCCCTCTGCGAGTCATGCTCTGGGAATCTGGAGGGAGGAGGGCAGCAGGGAGGGAGGCAGGCTCGTGTTTGTCTTGGAAAGCTGCTCACAAACCTAACTCGAAGCATCACTTGACACACTCCACTCTTGGTTCTGCTTTCATCCTTGGCTGCAGGCAGGGAGCCCAGGGTGCTCCAAAAGCCTCGTGCTTTTGGTGCCCATATTCCAGCATGCTCAGAAAAACAAAGTGGAGGGGAAGTGGTGGCACATGGATTTGTTTCAGAGGAAAGAAAAGAGCAGAGAAACAATGCTTTCCACAGGACAGGATAGCTTTAGTAGCCACACCATGGGTTGAGGTGTTCCCAATGGGCATGGCAGGGAGCACTGGCCAGCCCAGCCTCCCAGTCCAGGCAGGATGGGAGCTCCTTATTGACCCAGTGCAGTTCAGCACTGTCCAGAGCAGGAGCTGCCAAACCTCAGCTCCAGAGGGGCTCCAGAGCTGGCTATCGAGCACCAACACAGCAGCAGTGCCTCCAGGGGCTTTGGGAGCTCTGGACCAGAGCATCCCAGTCCTACAATCCCTTTGCAGGTGTATCCAAGGGCAATTACAGCAGAGAGAGCAGGTGAGGGGTGTGTGAGCCAGGCTGAATGATGGAGCTGCAGGGATGTGCAGCATCCTCAGGGCCCTCTGCACACAGGTGGATTTGCCTGCCTGCTCCAACATGGGGGTGAGATTATGCTGGGGGAGCCACTGGCTGTGACTCTGACACAGCTCTGACACAAATGCAGATAAACCCACTGTGAGCAGCACAGCTGAAGCTCTCCAAGTGTTTAGGTTGTTCAGGAGCCAAAGCAAATACATTTGCTCTGCAGGTTACAGAAGGCTGTTAAACCAGCTGTGCAACCAGCTCCTCCAAGCCAAAAATTATCTTCTTCCTCTGCACTGGAGCCTAATACCTACAGTGATCCCCTTCAACTTCAATTCTCCTGCTGGTCAAAACTTACACATTATAAATAAAAGGATGCATATGTCAAGCATATACATCAGACTCCAGATTCAACTCAAAATTGTCTTTTTTGTTTAATGGGCCTTTTTCCACTTGAAGTTGAGCTCAGTCTTTGCCAAAACAGGGAAGCACAACAAGGATTTTCCCTTAAATATTTGAGACTGAAAAGACAGCTGATATATCCCCACAGCAGAAAACAAGGGCAGAATTCTTGTCTGGGTTTTATGTAGGGTGTTGTCAAGCAAACATCTCCTGCTCACCACTGCATTTGTTCCTCCAAGGAGCTCCTTTGTGAGCACGTTCCCTGAAGGCTGGACAGACAGGGCTGGCACCAGCTCCCTTGGAAGGTGGTGGCAGGAAATCACGTTGGACTTGTTTCAGGAGGAAGGGAGGAGTCCCTTGGTGTCCCTTTGCACAAAGAGCAGGTCAGCTGCAGGTGACAGGCACCAGGGGCACAACACTGCCCATGAATCAGGTGCCAGGGATGCTCATCAGAGGTGGCACACAGCAGAGCACCTGCCTCAGGTGACAGTCTGGTGAAGGCACTTCCAGGGCACCATCTGGCTCCATAACAGGAGAGACTAGGAGGAATATTAATTACAGAGCACCTATCTTGTGAGGTTTTTCTGATCTCCAGTGTACTTTGTGCTTGATGAGTCATGTTTAACTTGCAGCACCACCCTCTGCCCCAAATCCATCAGGATTAAATTGTTGCTTTTCTAGCCCTGAGCACCAGTCCAGCCCAGCCTGGATGCTCTGCAAACACATCCAGCCTCCAGGAGGAAAACTACCCTGATTCTCTAAAGCCATTTTCACAAACTACTTGCAGCAGCTCTGAAAATCACCACATCTCACCAAAACACCCACTGTAGGAGTGTTGTTTGTGTGGACCAACAGCTCTTAATGCCACACACTGTTGCAATACCTGCCTATCTCATCAGATCTTCTCCTCTGTCAGCAAACAAGTCCTGAGCACCACTCAGCATCCACACAGCCCTGCTGCTGCAGCAGCATCTCCTCACACAGCCCTTGCACAACAACCAGACAATCTGGATTACTCACTGACACACAGTTCCTTTGCTTATCAGAAATCAAAGAAGGATTTTTTATATTTGTCAAGATGACAGCACCTAATACTACACCAGGCACGCTGACATTTGTCAGGGTTACAGAGCCTGCAGCCTTCAAGCCATAAACCAACCTTTAAGGGATTAATGGAAAACTTTCCCCTGAGTATAGATTACTCCTCACTTGCTGACAAGATATTCCTTTCCTCTTCCTCACCAATATCCAGCCAGTAGGAGCAGGATGGCTGTGGGATTGTGCACTGCCTTACTCAGAGGCTTGGGGGAGCCAACCATTTAAATAACAACAAAACAGAAAGGAAAAAGAAAACAGAAAAAAAATCTCACTTTCATTTATTTTCACCTTCACTGACAGCATAAACACACTGCAACTGCTCCACAACAGCACATTACACCCAAATTATTTCTGTGGTTGTTTATTTACTGACATTATAGTCATGCCTCAAGGCCTCATCTTTGTTGTCTGAAACTCTGTGGGCAAAATTTTCTGGAGGAAAGGAATGACTTCCAGTATTGCCATCCAGCCCTGTGCCTTGCCCAGGGTCACACAGCTGGGCAGTGGCAGAGCAGGGACAGCACACCTCTGCAAGGGGCAGTCCTGGGGTGACCTGTCAGCACCCCCTTCCTGATTCCAATTGCAGAGGCACAGATGACCATGTCATCATGGTGAAACCAGTGAAATTAGGCAGCTAAACCATGCATGGGATCTTGGCTCACATCCATTTAAAAAAACATTGAAAACAAAATTAGTTTCACTGTGAGGTCTAGCAAAGAGTATAAATAGGAAATTTTTAAAAAATCCCAAAAAGAAACTCAACAAGAGAAAAAGTTCAAGAACATCTGCACAGCAAAGGACAGAACTACCTTCAGTACCTGAATTTACTTGCAATCAGGAGGGATGGGATAGATTAACAGATAGATTAACAGATAGATTAACAGCCTTAATTTCTTCAGCAGGTACAAAAACCAAGAAGCAGCCATAGACACCCAAACCACTGACTACAGGCTAATGACTCCTCAGCTAAAGCAGGCAGCAAGTGAGGAGAGTGTTCCCCTGAGCCCTGCAGGAGGGGCAGATGCTGGAGCAGGAGATGCTCTGCAAGCCCAAGGAGCTCCCAGGGGCTGAGCACAGCCCAACCTTTGTGTCCCAACGAGGTCCAGGGACACACACAGCAATTTATGGAAAAGCAGCTTTGACCCAGGCTGCAGGGCAGGGAGGGAGATTTCACACCAGTTAGGAAACACTGTAAAGAGGAGCCTAAGCAGAGGAATACAGTTTCCAAAAGCTGTGCTTTGCCAAGTCACTGATGGTGTATAATTGGAATATTTCAGACAAGTGAAAGCACAAGTGGTAAAAGGAATTTCTACATGTGTAGTGAGTGGGGAGAATATCATATATTCCATCTGAAGGGGTAGCAAAGGAGGGATAGCCAAGAGCAGCTTCCCAAATGGAAAGCCAGATAAAATAATATATTAGACCAATTTTTTGGCAGGAGGAGCCAAACTTTAAGGGTCCCAATACAGGAATCAACAGGAACCAACCAGGATTCCAGGATTCCCCAACAGGGAATCTTTCACCTTCCCAAAGCCCCCAGTCCAATCTCCATTTAATGCTGTCTAAAATGTGGTGATCCAGCTGAATCCCCAGTTACAACACGGAGACACCATGATTTACCATGGAGGGATCCCAGCATTGATGTCAGAAGTCAAAAGCAAGGAAGACTCAGGCTGTGCTCAGGTTCAGGCTCACAGAGTTTCACATTGACATTCTCTCCATTTCTGCTTGTTTGGGTTAGATCAAAAACCAGAAAAGTTGGTGAACAGCTCACAGCTACACCTGGTTCCTACTTGAAACCAAATGTCCTGCACCAAACTGCTTCCAGATTTGCTCTGAGGACTTGAAGCTTTTGAGGCATCAGCCAGGGAATCTGTAGGAAATTCAAACTTGAACACAAGTATGGCAATGGAATCACAGCTCACAGCTTTCAGCAAAGCATCATCAGCCTTCCTCACCCTCACTCCATTCCCATCCCAGTGCCTTTGCTGCCAGGAAGCTCAAATGACACCACAGACCCACATAATGTGAGGTTCTTTCTGCTGACTTCACAGAATCATGAAATGGTTTGGGTTGGAAGGTACCCTAAAGATCACCTTGTTCCACCCCCTGCCATGGACAGGGACAGGGACACCTTCCACTGTCCCAATGTCCAACCTGGCCTTGGGCACTGTCAGGGATCCAGGGGCAGCCACAGCTGCCCTGGGCACCCTGTGCCAGGGCCTGCCCTCCCTCACAGGGAAAGAATTCCCCCTAACATCTAAGCTAAATCTCTCTCTTTTCATTTAAAACCGTTTCCCCATTGTCCTTTCACTATCTGTCCATGTAATAAATCTCTCTCCCCGTTTTCATAATCTCCCTTAAGTACCTTAGGATCTCTCCTTGGGATGCCTTACATGAGAACAAGTGGGGAAGCAACTGGAGAGCCAGGACAGAGCAGAGACCAGCTCAATCCCAGCAACTGCTGCACTGGCTGCTGGACTCACAAGGCAAATAAATGCCATGGGACACCAGCTCTGCAAACATGCTGTGTCCACAAGACAAAGGGCTCAGATAAAGCAAAGAGTCTGGAAACAATGAGTGAGCATTTTTCTGAAACATCTTGGTGATGTAGAGAGTGGAATTTAACAGTGTGATACGCTGCTCAAAACTTCTGATGAATTTCTCCAAGGGCTGCCCTAGATTCAGCTCAGTTTTATGATATATTGCTTTATAGGACTCACAACTGCCTTCCCAAAATAAGACCCTCGGGTTCTCTGAAGCTACACCAGCACTGTGACTATTCTAAGATCAAGAGCAAGTTATTAATACATAGCAGAAGCATGTGAATTGGAGGGGCAGGATGAGCTGCCCACAAATAAACAAAACTATAATGTTCTATTTTGAGGCACAAGTGTGAGTGGACTGAAGTGCTGGAGGGGCCCTGTCAGAGCTTTGGACACAGCCCAGTTCAATGCCAGAAAAGAGAGCAAAGACAGCTAATAGTTTATATTTGGGGCACAGAGATTGAAAGTTTGGTCTAAAATCCCCCAGACAATGTTGCCCATGTCCCCTACAGAAATTTGAAGAGCTACAGAGTGAGCTGTTGTGATTTCCTACTCATTCCATTGGCAGAGGGTTCAGATTTTTGTGAAAGCAAACTTTAACTTTGGGGGCAAAGAAAGTCACCAGAATTTGCTTCTCAAAGAATTTGTCCCAGTAGGTTAAATTTTTCTCGATATTTGCCTGCCCAGCAGATGAAATTATTATTCTTTTCTCTTGTGCAAAGTCATGAAACAAAGGGTGACAGACAACAGGTTGCACTCTGAGCAAGAAAACACATTAGATACCTGCCCAGACATGTCTTAAATAGACATTTTGTGCATCTCTCATTGCATTTGTTCAACCCTTGTACAACTAAAGAGTCCTGAGACTTTATTCTTTTTTAAGAAAGCACTGGGATTTGTGTAAAATGAGCAGTTCCTGCAGATATTCCCTTTCGGCTGTTGAGTTCGTTGTGGATCTTGGGACCCCATAAAGGGAGAGCAGACTCCCTTCTGCCAGAAAGTTAAAAACCAGCACAGAAAGCAGAGCTGCTGCTGACAGACACTGTTTCCATAACCTGTAGATGGAGAGGGCAGAGGGGACAGGGGAGATCAATAGGCCTGGAGTGTGTGTGGAAGCCAGCATGTCTCTGATCAGGTTTCCTCCAGGGACTGGGTCTCTGTTTTTTTAACTTAACAGAAAAAATATCTTCCAGCCCTTAAGAGTGAGTTTGGACATAGATCTTCAGCCATAACAGAATAAAAAAAAAGAAAAAAGAAAAGAAAAAAATAAAGATAAAAGCATATTCTTCTCCCATTTACACTGTGTGAAAGCAAGCGATTGGTTTACAATGCTGTGAGTGGAAGCACAGATTATCTTATCATTTTACATGTTTTCATCCAGATTAATGAAGCTTTCATGCTCAGAGCATTTTGGTCAACACTTAGCAGTAACATCCCATGTTTAAGTGTTTGTAAAAGCATTTGTAAAACGATGAGTAGGGTTGTTATTTCTACAGCCAAGATTCCAAAGAAAATGAGTCATGTGCAGCAGCACTGCCTGTTTCTTTGTCCCTTCCTCTCATTACTGCTAGTCTGGAACCTTTGAACCTCATGGCACTTTCCAGTCATGTTTGATAAAGGAATAGGCATCAGCAGGATATTCACACTCCCCAGATCTCAGAGAGCTCCCAGCTGCACTGCTCCAGCTCTGAGCACATTGCCATCCCTACATATGAGTACCAGAGAGAACCTAGAAACCATCAGATCTGCTTTCTGCCACGGTTTGTTTGAGGTCTTCTCCTGCCTCTGAAGCAGGTGCACAGAGATACAAGAATATGTGCTTTTCTGGGGTAGCATCTTCAACTAATTAATAGAAACACAGGTTGGAAAAGACCCTTAAGGCATCAAGTTCAACCTTAAATCTAAAACAATGAGACCTGCTCCTTCCATGAGCTGTACCAGAAGAACAGACCTGCCATTCCCAGGTGGAAGATGAGCTTTCAACTCATGAGGAACCACACACAGGTCTGGAAAAAGCCCTTATCACAAGTGTGCATGGAGATACACCAGAACACCTCTTTAGCAGCCCCTGCTTACCACTTGCACCCTCTGCTCAAAGGCAAGATTCTAAAAATCCTTGCTTGTGTCTTTTCCTGAATTTTACCATGAACTTTGGGCTCTACATCCTTTGCACATCAGCAAGCACCACTTGCTGCGCTGGGAGCTGTGTGCTCAGCCACCACTGCTGGACAGGAAGTGTGTGTCAGGTTCTGTGCATGCCAAAGGGCTCTTCCTCCCCAGCAGCGTCATTCATGCCAGGCTCCAACACTGGACATTCACATGCCAGCCCCTCAGACCTGACATTTAACATCCCAAAGCCATTTATCACTCAGCATCCTTATCCTGGTTTAAAATCCCCAAGTCACAAGGCAAACAACATTTTTCTGTGCTTTTGTACGTTTGTGGCTGCCTTTCTCCTCCCGTCTATTCAGCTGCTTCAATGAGCTCTCCTCAGTGCCACCATTGTGCACCCTCAATACCTTTGGGGCTGCCCCATCCAAGCATGTCCAGACCAGTTTCCTCATCAATTCCCCCACAATTTAGCAGTGCCATCTGATTCACAGCTTTTTTTATGTTCCCCTGATAGCAGAGACCCCAGCGAGCTGCTCTGGCTGCCTTAGCATTTTAAACAGCTTTAGCCTGAACTGGTCAGCTGAAAAGCACTTATTTCTACAGAAAAGGAGATGACATCAGCTGATGTGGGATAACCATGACAACCTCCCCAGACCAGCAGGGCCACATGCTATTTGAATAAGAAAGTTTAACTCTCAACAACTTTCTAGGCAGGACCTCCAGTTTTAATTGGCAGAGTGAGCACATTGTCACTTCTGCACACACATGTGCTCTCCCAGCATTTTTATGAACTAAAGATGTGGAGAAGATAGTGGTAAAAGGAAATCTTTCCAAAGTGGCATTTTGCATTCCTACCTGCCACAGAGCTGATGTGCAAATAAAGAGGATATTAGCCCCAACACCTTTCTTCAGTTTGATTTCTAGCAGATTTGCACCAGCATCAAATAATCAGCTATTCTTCCTAGGAAATTTACCTTGGGATTTGACACATGACAGGACTTCAGGAGTCAGGCTCCTCATCTTTAATCATCTGCTAGGAAAGCAGAGAACTGGATGTATTTCAAAGCTTGGATTTGGATCCAAAGCAAAACAAAATCCACCTCCTAAATTACATCTTCCTACAGAAAGGGGTCCATACCTGACTGATGTTTTCTTGCTCAAGTGGGGTGGAATCACTTTTAAATAGTCTGTTTTAAATAGATGTGCAGAATCTAGAGGCAATGTGCTGGATCTGGAGAGGTTAACTCTCCTCTGCTGCAGCTTTGAAGCGTGATTGCATTCTGGAAAGCCCCACGCTTACTTTCTACACCATTTCTTTCCAGCATATAAACTCTTTATCAAAATAAATAAGTGTAGGAGGATTGGCCTTCTGGATCCAGAATCTCTTACTCCCCACTTCTTCATAATAGTGTATTTATAAAACACATGTGTCCCATTTTGGAGCAATTTAAAGTTTGCCTAGTACATAAATGCTTCATTAAAACAGCTGCTCACAATCTGTTAGTATAAATATTTTCCACCACTTTCTGATCATCGTGAAGGGAGGCCAAGGCCAGAGGCATGGATGCAAACAGCCCTGCATGCCAGAGGTGTTCAGTGTTTACATCCACATAAATACTGCAGGGCTTGAGCCTGCCGGCCATGGCTCCCTTCCAGGCTCTGGGAACAGCAGTTTGCACCCCTTGGGTCCTCCCTGATGGAGAAACCTCTGAGAGATGAGGGCAAAGGGAACCCAGGTGTGTCTGCAGGAGCCCTCTGGAGCATCTCTATGCAGCAGGACTTCACTGGATACAGTCATGCAGACATTTCAGTTCTGCACTGACACATCCACTGCCAAAAAGGAGCAGCTGCTGCATCACCATGTTCCTGCTCCAGACCCCTGCTCCATCCATCCCTGCTCCAGACCTCTCTTCAAGCAGCCCTGCAGCCCACTGGGTCAGAAAACTAATTAGGCTGAAATAGAATTTTTTTTTTCCCCTCTTTCTCGCCTATTTCATATGTTTCTTGCAAGTTTAAAAAAAAGTGAGCAGACCAAAAAACTAAACCCCCAAATATGAAGGATGCAGCTCAGATTGTGCAGCTCCAACCCTAATAAACACTCCCAGCCCAACATCAGCAGATTGGATATAACTCACACACAAAATGAACCTCTCATCACCTACAGCAACATCCTAATTTGGGACCAGCAGGCCCCAAGGGGTCTAGCTGGGAACAGGGAAGTCTCCTCCTCCTAACACGTCCCTGCCAGTGTGGAACAAAGACTTGCTCACTGGCCCAAAAGATCTGTTTGACTTGGAAAAATTAATCATGCCCAGAAAGCCAGTCTCCTTGAGATCAGGAGGCTCAATCCCACATTTCATTAAACCCCTGCCCTTCTGGAATAACTGCAGCCGAGGCAGCAGGGTCACATCTGATTCATACTGTGACTGGGAATGAAACCTGAGCCACGGGCTCAGATCATTAATCCTGTTATCTGCTGCCTCCCTGCATCAATCCAGAGAGGAGGAAGCCTCTTTATCGCAGCTCTATGCCTCATGATGAAATAATTCAACTGGATTAAATCAGCTCTTTGGGTGCATCAATCACCCTATTGTCCCTGGAGCAGGAAGTTTCCTCCTTAGCCTTTAGCCACCTCTGCCCTGACCCATATTCCAAGGACTTCTCTGCACATTTTGCTCACGTCTGTATTTTGCATTTACTTACACAAGCAATCATGTCCCGTGAGCAAGAGCAATAAAATAAAGCTAATAAACAATAAAGCAAATAACTCTTAAAGTCATGCAACATCTAATAGATACAGACAGAGATGCCTGGTGAGATTTTTCATTAGAAGCAACTTGCTGAGATTTCCTCCAAGCAGGGTGTTGAACAAAGCATTTTGACATTTTGAAACTACCACTAAGCACCTGCCTAGTGGAAATCTCACTCAGGAGCCCACATCTTCAAAAAACAATGTTGACTCCCAGTAAGACTTAAGCAGAATCAGACCCTGAGTCTCTCTCTAAGGCAGCACTGGAGCAAGACACCAGTCAGACACAATGTCCATATGATTTCCCAGCTAGAGCCTGTGGGTAAGAACTGGGAAACTCAGGGACCAGAACAACTAAATGTCACAACAACAACTCTAGTCCTTTGCTAAAACTCAATAGTAACATTGGGGTGTCCAAAGGAGGAGTTTTTTGTCTTAAATCCCTTTCTTGCCATGGACATGACAGCAGAATCCACATCCCACTTTATGGCTCTGTTGCTGTGCTCTGAGAGATCAAAGATCAGACAACAGAGGAACAAATTTTCCCTCAACTTTTAACCTGTGGGGCTTCTGCTAGACCCACAGGATGAGTCTGGGGGTGTCTGCTTGTTCAGCAGTGCTATTAGAGGTAGGGAAAAAGCACAGGGGCAGCATTTTCCCTGGGAACTTTTCACCCAAAAGCACTTGTGTTGTCCAGGCAGGAATACGGCCTTTTCCCAAAATCAGTCCAGACCTATCAAGGTGCCCTCCTGCTCCTCCCCAGCCCCTGTCTGAGCTCACACCATTGGAACCAGTTGCTCCTCTTTGGCAGAGATGTGGTGCAAAGGGATTCTGGGGGAGGGAGGCAAAAGTGATCAGAAAGGATCAGCTGTTGGGCTGTGTGGGATTTGGAATCTGTGTGTGAATTCACAGTAACAAAATGGGCTTTCCATAGCATTATTTACACTTCTGATGCAGAGATAAACCACCACTTCCTTGCATTACCCTCTTCCAAGTGAGAGCAGTGAGAAACATGACAAAAAAGCATTCCCATTTAAATTCATTCTCTTTTTCCCCCCCCTCTCCCTCTACCAAACACACATTTGCTTTGAGCCTCAGGTTAATAAAAACCACAAAGCCCCACTTAGCCAAAACCACAACATTTTCCTTGATTTGGGGTCAAAACTGACAAGTTCAGCCTGTTTTCCTCTTGCAACCATCAGACTTCTCAGGTTCACTCTCAGAGCACCTCAGTAACACTGGAAAGTTCACAGACCTGGCACAAGTTTGGGATTTATTATTAAACCTGCCAGATTTCAGGTTTGATTTATGACTCTTTCCCAGGGCCCCGTTATCGAGTAGAGACAGGCCCTGCAGTGCAGGCTCTGGGGAGTTCTCAGAGCCATGAACCAAACCAACAGGGACCACTCAGAGCTGCTCTGCCCCACGGAGAACTGCGGAGCAGCCACCACCTACCAGAACCAGCAGTGTAGCTTTTAATACTTCTTATACAATACAATACTTCTTATTTTCTATTTCTGCAGCTTTCTGTGGTTTCTAGGGGCTCATAGCAGCAGAAAGGGAGTAAAGAAAGGGCAGGGACACCTCGTCATGCCCTTGGTTCTCTCGTGGTTTGGCCTCTTTCTATGGTGATGCTGAATGCTCACGGGGAGGTGAAGCTGTTCCTCTCACCAGGGTGTGGGTTACAGAATTTCTCCCCTGGTCAGAGCATTTCAGCTTTGTCCAGAAGCACAGCATTGCTTTCCCCACTTTGGTCCAGGAGGATGACAGCAGTTTTACATTCAGCACTAAGGCTCATTTCCAGCTCTACCCAGGACACCCCCAATGTCCAGGGACCAGGCAGGGTTCCTGCAGCATTTCATGAACACTTCTGCTTTCAGAACCTCCCTCCTGGATCCAAGTCATAACTTCAAGCACTTCTCCAGGATTATGGAAGTAGGGAAGGGCTGTGCACACTCAGCCCCATCCTTTGTAGACCTGTCTGCAGAGGGAAGCAGAAAAATTGATAAATTTTAAAAAATACCCAAAAAACCCACTCAGTATTTCTGCCACTATGACCCACAACAGAAACAAAAATTGGGACCAACTGACATTGTCCCAGGAGATAAATCTCCATTTATGTGAGCTTCCAGAGGTCTTGGAGAGATTACAGAAAGTGTGGAGAGGAAATAGTAAAAAGCACACACAGGAAACCCTGACGCGGTGTCACTAAGCCATATGGTCAACATAAAACATTTAATACTTTTGTTTGGATTTGCAACGTGACATTTATATTATTTTTATACATTTTATGTGCATGTGTGTATGTGTGTATATATATACATATATATATATAAAAGATAAATATAATTTATTTATTTTACATTTTAAACTCCAAGGATGTCAAAGGCAATCTGCAGAGATGAAGGGCGATTTACTGCCAAGGTTTCAGGAGCAGTCCCAGGGGCCCCGTTCACAGTTATAACAACACATTTTATCTCTGCACAAGCAGGAAGGGGGGGCACAGCGAGACAGAGGGGCGGAAGTGAGAGCTGGCAGTGAATCAGATGATGCACATTAGGGAGATAATAAGGAGAGATTACAGGCTTGGCAAGTGCTCTGCGCTGTGCCCTGGGCTTGTGGAGCTCAGGTTCCCCCCAGGATTACTCACTGCTCCCTGGTGCCTCCGGTAGTTTAGTCTGAAAGCACATCCCGCCAGGAAAAGCTGCTGTGGCCAAGGCTCCTGGTGCTCTGTCTCCTTTCCAGTTTCGGTGAAACTCTCATCTCCAGGAGAGGATCAGCACAGGGCCAGGGAAGCACTTCAGCCCCAGCCCTTCACGACTTCCGAGGGCTCTGAGTGCTGCACATCCAGCTCTCCAAGTGGGTGGCATGCCCAGCTGCCAAGTTCTCATCTTGAATAGCAGCATCATTCCAGCACCAGGTTTTTTCTTTCTTACTTTTTTTTTTTTAAAGGTTAACAGCTGCATGGCAGACATGCAAAAGGGCTCAGCAGGAGCCATCACCATCAGGTATCTGCACTGCCTCTAACACTGCAAACTGCTCATTTAGGACAGGGTCTTGGCTAACCCACAGCCTTGTTTAAAGGGCCTAGAGGTCCAGTAGAAGCCTGTGTTTAGTTCAAAGTGGCTGGCACTAAGAAATTCTTAATTTGACAGCATTGCTTAATAGAAAAGTAAAAATATGACCCATTCAAAGTTTTTTCTACATTTCCCTGCTCATCTGAAGACAAGGTGGCCAAAGCTTCATANTCATGAACACTTCTGCTTTCAGAACCTCCCTCCTGGATCCAAGTCATAACTTCAAGCACTTCTCCAGGATTATGGAAGTAGGGAAGGGCTGTGCACACTCAGCCCCATCCTTTGTAGACCTGTCTGCAGAGGGAAGCAGAAAAATTGATAAATTTTAAAAAATACCCAAAAAACCCACTCAGTATTTCTGCCACTATGACCCACAACAGAAACAAAAATTGGGACCAACTGACATTGTCCCAGGAGATAAATCTCCATTTATGTGAGCTTCCAGAGGTCTTGGAGAGATTACAGAAAGTGTGGAGAGGAAATAGTAAAAAGCACACACAGGAAACCCTGACGCGGTGTCACTAAGCCATATGGTCAACATAAAACATTTAATACTTTTGTTTGGATTTGCAACGTGACATTTATATTATTTTTATACATTTTATGTGCATGTGTGTATGTGTGTATATATATACATATATATATATAAAAGATAAATATAATTTATTTATTTTACATTTTAAACTCCAAGGATGTCAAAGGCAATCTGCAGAGATGAAGGGCGATTTACTGCCAAGGTTTCAGGAGCAGTCCCAGGGGCCCCGTTCACAGTTATAACAACACATTTTATCTCTGCACAAGCAGGAAGGGGGGGCACAGCGAGACAGAGGGGCGGAAGTGAGAGCTGGCAGTGAATCAGATGATGCACATTAGGGAGATAATAAGGAGAGATTACAGGCTTGGCAAGTGCTCTGCGCTGTGCCCTGGGCTTGTGGAGCTCAGGTTCCCCCCAGGATTACTCACTGCTCCCTGGTGCCTCCGGTAGTTTAGTTTGAAAGCACATCCCGCCAGGAAAAGCTGCTGTGGCCAAGGCTCCTGGTGCTCTGTCTCCTTTCCAGTTTCGGTGAAACTCTCATCTCCAGGAGAGGATCAGCACAGGGCCAGGGAAGCACTTCAGCCCCAGCCCTTCACGACTTCCGAGGGCTCTGAGTGCTGCACATCCAGCTCTCCAAGTGGGTGGCATGCCCAGCTGCCAAGTTCTCATCTTGAATAGCAGCATCATTCCAGCACCAGGTTTTTTCTTTCTTACTTTTTTTTTTTTAAAGGTTAACAGCTGCATGGCAGACATGCAAAAGGGCTCAGCAGGAGCCATCACCATCAGGTATCTGCACTGCCTCTAACACTGCAAACTGCTCATTTAGGACAGGGTCTTGGCTAACCCACAGCCTTGTTTAAAGGGCCTAGAGGTCCAGTAGAAGCCTGTGTTTAGTTCAAAGTGGCTGGCACTAAGAAATTCTTAATTTGACAGCATTGCTTAATAGAAAAGTAAAAATATGACCCATTCAAAGTTTTTTCTACATTTCCTTGCTCATCTGAAGACAAGGTGGCCAAAGCTTCATAGATTACTCAGGTGAGCTCCAGATTTTGCATTTCATTTATTTCATAGAAGGGTTTGAGATGGAAGGAACCTTAAAGATCATACAGTTCCATCCCCCAGCCATAGGCAGGTACACCTCCCACTGTACTGGGTTACTCCAAGCCTGTCCAACCTGGCCTGGAACACATCCACAGATGTGGCATGTACAGCATTATTGTCCTTTGTACAGCAAGTCTCAGTCCTGGCTCCCTATAAAACTTCAGAAGTTCCAAAGGAACAGCACTTGACTCTAAAATAAGCATTTGCTGACTTACCACAGTGACTCACAATTTTCATCATGCCAGTAAATGCTCACAAACTTGTTAGGTTTTGCAGGTGCTCTCTGGATTCTTGCAAGCATTCACTCTGCCCTTCTGCTTTGGCACTTGAAGGTTTCTTGCAGCAAACCACAGTGCCACGTGCTCAGAGGGGACCAGCTAAACCCATCAGTGCTAACAGACCTGTGGTAATGTGGGAGCAAGCAAAATATTGTCCCTCCTCCACCGTGAGGGTTGTCCACTTAGTTGTCTGCACTGGAACCTTAATTAAGTCAGGTACAGCTGCAGGAGTAAAAGCAATGAATCAGCAACTCCCCTTTGCTACCAAACAATTTCCCAGCACAGAGCAACAAGTGTGGGAAGCAAGAGAAAAAAAACCCCGAAACAATTATTTTTATGGATTATTTTTTTAGGTGGTATGACCCAAACTGCCCAAAACAGGAAAATTATCAACACCACCATGTTTGGCAGCCAAGGCTGGGTCTCTCTAATATGTGTGCTAAAACTTCAGTAGGAGATGCCAAAACCAGGAGGTAAATTTCTTTGGCCAATGTTGGGAGCAAATATAATTAGGTGATTGGAATAAGTACTTTTGGACCACAATTGCACAAAACTATGAAAATGCTCAGGTTTTCACTTAAACATGTGCTGAAACGCTTTGCTCAATAGTTCTGATTTAGACAGATACAGGGATAACACTATTTAAACATCTTTTAGAAATTAGTAATAACTCATTTCTTTTTAGTTTTCTAGCTGTACAGCCTAATGAATGAGTTTTGTCCCAAATACATCCACATCCTCATCTCTTCTGTGCATTAATTCTCAAAAGGAGCTTCAGTAGAGGATTTCTTATCTATGCATTCATCAGTTCTAACTCCCCAGTGAGGTTATTTCTGAAGTTTTTAATAAAAAGAGACTTTCGATTCTTGGGGTTGTGTTGCAAATTATATCTTCACTAATCTAGCAGAGGTCAAAAAACAAGCTGGAGCCAAAGAACATCTCTGACTCCTTAGCACACGTGTGTCTCAAGGCTTTTAAAAATACACAGTCCTGATGTTATAAATAGAGCATTCTTCTCAAAGGTCAAAAAGCTTCCAACGTACAGGAAAACATTTTCTTTCTCTTTGTAATTATTATCTGTTTTTTCTCCCCAGAATAAGGGTGCACTAAACTGGGAGAGGAGCTGCTCTCAGGGGCATAATTTCAACCCATCTATTTTTACACTGTCAGAGAGTTAACATGAACATCAGTGACATTTCCTTTGTCAGACACTTCAACAGAGCAGCACTGAGAACAGCAACCAGGCAGTAACACAAGACAAGAATAAGAGCATGAAAAGTCAAGAGTGAAGAGGAGCAGTTTTCCACTAAGCCCTCTTCAAGGACACGAGCGTGGGAAGGTACCATAGCAGGGTAAATCCCATGCCTGAGGCTGTGATCAGTTCTCTTACATTAAAGAGGTGCTTGGACATGTAGAAAACTGCTCACAGGAGTTTGAAGAAGTAAAATCTGCTGAGTAACTGCACTAAGACAACAAACTGTGTGAAAAGAAATCCAAGACCTCAGCTGGTGGTTGAGATGTCACGAGACCAAGGGATTCTCTGAAAAGGGGTTTTCCACACAATGGACATGTATTCATTGCCTTCTTGGTTCTCCAGGTGCAAGAACCCCTCTCCCACCCCCAATACTTGTCCATTCCCTCAGAGATTGATGAAAAGTGAAACCTCAGTCAGTTCTCTAATTGGCCTTACTCAGGAGTGATCTCATACAGCAGCTCATGTCTCTACATGCAGGATCTCTCCTTGCTGGTGAGGTGGAACTTTGCATGGAGACAGCTCTGGTGGATCTGGCCCCAGGTGCTGCTTGGAGGACTGTACAATGAACAGGGAGATGCATTTGCCTGGTGCACAAATCCAGGTTTTATAGAGAAAATCTAGCTCTTTCAGGGATCAGATCTGCCAACAGCACCTGCACTGTCCAGAGATTGGTTTAGCTTCCATTCTTGAACTGATTTGTTTCCAAAACACTTCATGGAGTTCTGTCATGGGGTTTGATCATGGAATTCGACCTAAAATAAGGAAATCCAAATCAGGTAAGAGGTGCCATCTCCTTTTATGTTGCTACCACTTCTCTGTCAAGCTAAGCTTGACATGACTGATGAGGGTGATGGGATCTCTGAAATAAGAACAGCATGTTCACTCTTCCAAAAGAGCAGCATCAGGTCACCGTAGTTTACTGAGGGACACCATACTGTGCTGACCCTTTAGTTGATTTAAGGCTTAAAAATGTCTCCTTTGGAGCAGCCTGGGAAGGCTTAACTGTTTTTAGGACCTCAGTTTTTGAGGAGCTGCTCTAAAATGTGATAATGTACAAGCTTTCTTCAAGCTTTTCTGTTCCTGTACTGATGCCAGGAGATTAAAAGGGTGTTGAGTGGTGCTGAGCCTCTAGGGGGGTCATTAACATCACGTGCAGTACTGGAGTGGTTTTCACTGGCTCAAACCATCCTAGCCCTGATGAGCAGGCAGGGGTCAGAGGAAGTTGCTGTGGTCATAGAAACCACATCCTTTGGGGTCTATCCTTCCTCTCCTTTCTCCAAGACACGTCACAGCTCTTGGCCAAGCCCAAAGCCATTTTCCCAACCCCCTGAGCAGCACTGCCCCCAGCTGCCCTGCCCATGAGTGCTTTGGAAGTGCAGTAGCAGTGCAAGGACTGCATTTGGGGAGCTCTCCTGGCAGAGCCCTTGGCAATGTGTACATGTGAATTTTACCAGTCCCAAGAGCAGAGCTCATTATTCATACACACACCACCTCCTTTCACAGGCTCAGACAGCTTCCCCCAAAAGCACTGCCAGCTTTACAAAGCAGCTCAGTTGTTTCACAGAAGTTAACACCCAAGGGCAATATGGATGTTACACCTCCAACATCAGGGAAGTGTGAAAGTGAAGTGCTTTTCCCAGCCCTCCTGCACCACTTCTCCCCTGGCCAGTCCATCCAGTGAAAAACTCTCTCAGCTGGCCAAGGGAATGGCTCCCAGAATTAGAGATGGTCCCTGTGCTGGAGACAGCAGTGTCCATCCCCAGCATTGCTTTTGCCAAGGGTCACCCCCTGAAGCCTTTCCCGATGACATTCTTGCACTGGCACAACAGCCATGGCAGCTGTGCCACCACCAGTGACACCAGGCATGGCAGAGGGAAGGGGTGGCACTTGATGTTGAGAACCTCAGGGAGCAAAAGCTATGAGCAGCCACTATATACAGGTGTAGGGGTGGGAGAAAAACAAGACAGAGCTCAAAAGGACCTGCCAGAGCAGAGCCAGGTGCTTTTTCTTTTCTTTTTCTTTTTTTCTTTTCTTTTCTTTTCTTTTCTTTTCTTTTCT
>VWZS01003647.1:50618-77404 GCA_013397075.1 Rhabdornis inornatus
TCTTCTCTTCTCTTCTCTTCTCTTCTCTTCTCTTCTCTTCTCTTCTCTTCTCTTCTCTTCTCTTCTCTTCTCTTCTCTTCTCTTCTCTTCTCTTCTTCTTTCTACCAGAGCAAAGCCAGACTTTCTGCCAGAATATCCCCACAAGCAACTCAGCACATCCCAGAGCCCAAGCTTCAGTCTAAGGGCAGGGTGAATCTCACCCTGGGGATTGTGCCCTGCTCAGGTGAGAGCCCACCTGCAGAGCTGCCCCAGCCCTGGGGCCCAGCACAGGCAGGACCTGGAGCTGCTGGAGAGATCCAGAGCAGGCACCAGGATGAGCACAGGGATGGAGCAGCTCTGCTGGGAGGAAAGGCTGGGAGAGCTGGGATTGTGCACCCTGGAGAAGGGAAGGCTTTGGGGTGACCAAATTGCAACCTTCCAGCATCTGAAGGGAGCCTGCAGGAAAGATGGAGAGAGACTCTACAAGGGCCTGGAGTGACAGGACAAGGGGAATGGCTTCAAACTGCCAGACAGTAGCTTTAGGTTAGATATCAGGAAATAATTATTGAATGTGAGGGTGGGCAGGCCCTGGCACAGGGTGCCCAGAGCAGCTGTGGCTGCCCCTGGATCCCTAGAAGTGTCCAGGGCCAGGTTGGTGCAGCAGCATGGGATGGTGGAAGGTGTCCCTGCACATGGCAGAGGGTGGAACAAGGTGATCTTTAAGGTCCCTTCCAACCCAGACATTTCTGGGATTCTGTGACAGTGATGTCCATCCCCTACCACCCACAAACAGCCTTGACTCTTTCCAAATCTTATTTTCCTCCTCTGCTCAGCACTGACAGCACCCATGTCAGCACCCTGGCATCCAGGTCACAAGGATGTGTGGTGCTGTGACATGGGGTCAGACAAAATCTGGTAGTTAATCCCTCCTTGAGACTTACATATCTATAGCATTTTCTCTACCAAAAGACTGCCAGAACCACACAGCCTCTCCCTGGCATTATATCCCTTTCAGTAGCCTGACCTTTCTGTGTGAGTGAAAAAAAAAAATTAAAAATCCACCTTCCCCCCCTTTCCAAGCAACAAGTCCAGTGAAAAAAAAATTTAAAAATCCACCTTCCCCCCCTTTCCAAGCAGCAAGTCCAACAGGAGATCAAAGCACACAGTAATTGAGCCCATGGAATAATAAAAGTCAATGAGAACAGTGTGCTGCTGACAGGGGAGTTGTGCCATGCCACAGTGGGGAGGAAGGCTCAGGCAAGCCAAGAGTTATTCCCTGGAGCTGAGGAGACCAAACAGAGCAGGGACAGAGGGAGCTCTTGTTTAAGAAAGTTCTAATTTTTAAATAGGACCAATGGGTTAAACCACAAAGCCAACAGTACAAATATTTATGAGGCCAAACTCAGCAAGCCCATACCCCATGAAATTTTCCACTGGCTTTAATAGGTACTTTGCCTTCTTTTTGGTCAAACCCCCCTGCCACCATGACATTCCACACTGTGGAGTGTGGTTGTCTTCTCCAGTGCATGGACACTGGGCCTTGCATCTGGAGCAGCTTCAACTCTTTATGCACATCAATTCTCCTTTTTGAGCTCCCTTCAGACACAGCTTGTGTAGGTGGGAAAAGACTTTTGGAATCTCCAGATGGAGAGCAAGAGGAAAACAGAGTGCACTGTAGAAGGTGGCAGGTCCAAGTTTATGGCCCTTCTTCTGTTTGCACAGAAAAATTCTTAGTTTGTTCCCAACGGGGAACAATTGGCCATCACCCAAAATGCAATGAAATGAGAATAGCTACATAAACCTAAATCCTCACCATCAAATGGAAAAGAAACTCAAATTACAGGACAGAGTCAAAAATAACTTGCCATTTGGCCAAGATGAGAGCCCAGTCCCCAGCTGCAGCAGAAGAATCCTCTGAGCCACGCATGCTAATTGCACATGGACTTCTCATCTGAGAGAGGAGGGAAGGAAGTGACAGCTCCACAGTTGCCAGCCAAGGGCTAATGGGTTAATGATCCACCTTTAATATTACACATGGAAAAAAAGCAAAGCTTTCCTTGGCCTGCCACACATCCCAGGAGATTCTCTGCTGCATCCCTTTCCTTCCTCCTCCATCCTCCGCTAGCACCGCGCCAGGAACAATGGCTGGAGGAGCAGCAGCACTGGAATGACAGCCCCTGGCCCAAGGACAATCATTTGACCAAGTGCTCATCAGCACACATTCCTCAGGCTGCAGGAACAGCTGGGGCTTCCTGAGGCTGCTCTGGGAGTGCTCCCACTTGGCCGATGTGAGGTTAGACCTCCGGGTGCTCTTAGGCACCCAACTTGGCAGGTTGTTTTCTTTCAATGAGCCAAGCAACTAATAGTTACTATAAAGTTATTTATTGCAGAAGCACATCGAAGGCAAAAACAAAGCAAGGCAATGGCAAAAAGCAATGGCATAAAAGCAAGTGGCATAAAGCAATGGCAAAATGCACCAGCTCTCCCTAATGCATGCTCTTTTATAGAAACTTTCCAACTAGCTAAGACACAAACTCAGACCACTACTTCTTAACCTATTAGAATTCTGGTTTCTTAGCACGCCAGGCTGTGTATAAACTACGTACATGGCCTATCTTGTTCTAACTGAAAAATGCAAGCAATATTCTTAACTAAATATTCTTAACTATAACTCCATTATATCTGAAGCTAGGTTCTTGGAGCCTCCATGGAAACACTAATATCTAGGACTATGTTTTTCAACCTTCATTAGAACATATACTACTACTCTGGCATCTGAGACCTTTATTCACTAAAAGCATTTAAAACTTATTCTACTTACTTACTTATTTGCTTCCTTATACTAAAACTTAAACTTATACCTCTGCTTTATGTGTGAGTGGCCTAACATACTTCAATCCATTCAAAGGCTTTAATTCAATCCCTGCACTCTGATCTCCTGACTTACTGACTCCAACAGGCCGAGGCAAGCAAGGGCAGGTGTGAGGGTTCTGTGCTGTCACAAGGGGGGTCTGGTGGGTGAAGCCCCCCAGAGACAGCACACAACCCCTGCACGGGTGCTGCAAGAGGAGCCCAGCCCCACTGCCCTCCTTCTGATGGAAGGCTGGAAGCAGAAACACCCAAAGGAAACAAACTCCAAGTTTGGGTCTGACCTCATGAATTGGACAAAGTTGTGTTCTGTTCTTCACTCACAGGGGGAGAACAGTGTCCTCAGCACAGCTTCTGAGACCCCACCACTGCTCACAGCACACACACAGCAACCAGGGTTTGGCTCCTGGCTTTGGATCCAGCAGAGAAAGCAACCAGCCCAAAGCTGAACCAGCCAGACTCAAGCCAACTCTCTACTGAGGTTAGAAAACATCAAGCTAACATCATTTTTTTAGTTGTGCTTTATTTCAGCATTTTTGCACATCTCTGCCTTTTGTTGGCTTTGGCAGGTACCTGAAGCCATCATGCTACAAGAGAAGCTGATCTCTTCATGCTCCATTCTGGCAAAACCAAGGAGCACTGGAAACCTCTAACAAGTTGCTTCTAATTTTGTGAAGTTTCCAGATCCCAGTCTGGACCAAGAGTTTCTAAGGAGTTTGGATAAACTCTGGATAATCCTCTGAACTCTCAAATGTCTCAGGAAAACAGAATCAAATATACTACTTGGGACTTGGAAAGGTGCTTCAGAGTTCAGTGCTCCTGGATCACCACAAGTATTAGAGATGCAATAACCATTGTACGCCCATGACTTTCATTGAAACTGGGGGGGAAAAAAAGATAGAGAAAGAAAAAAAAAAACCCACACACCTTGTTACTAAACTTATGGGAAAGAAAGGCAACCCCAATTCTCTCATTATATACCAGCCTAAACCTGCAGGGGAGTTCACCAAGGCACACCAGAAAAGTCAAAACATATTTATCTATCAGGTTTAAAGAAGTGAAAGGATGAATGACAGCTCTTTTCTTAAAAGGGAAAGAAAAGAAACATTAACTCCTGGTGTTAAAATGCTGTAAAACTGGCTTTTGACTCAGCACAGCATAATGCTGCTTGTAAATGGGGTAATTGGTTTGTGTGAGGTCATGAAGTGAAGCATGCCTGCTCCTGCCCATCCCCTGAAGCACAGTCAGCTGCAGGAGAGAACAATACCTGCACAGCACAGGTGAGGGTGAAAAGACTCAGGTATCATGCAGCCCATTAATCAGGGATAAAAGATATTAATAAATTAAAGTGTGTGAAGAGCTAAATAGCTGAGAGTTTGAAACTCCCTTACCCCTGGAGGTGACACCCAAGGTTTAGATGGGGTTTCTAGTCCCATCCCTCCTCAGCAGTGCAGTGACCAGCAGTGCACACAGTCCCCTTGTGCTTTCCTGGGTCACAGGTCCTCGACAGAGCCAGGCTCCAGCAGAGTTGGGTGTGCAGAGAGCAATCCTGGGCTGGAAGTGACACAAGCAGATGTTGGAGGGGTGGCAAAGCCCTGAGAGTGAAACAATGTGGTTCCAACATCCAGACACCAGGAGAGCTGCTGGAATCCCTTCTGTTTATGTTTCCAGACATCTCCATCAAGTAAGGGGTAATTAAACACTACAGCAATTGGGTGATAGAATGATTTATTTTTAAAGCACCCTCGCAGCCTGGGGCTTTGGGAAGCACATGGAGACACGAATGTTTCTCCAAAGAGGAAAGAGAGCAGAACACTCCATGAAATTCCAACTGAGGGCAGGCAGAGGTACAAGGAAGGAGGGGTGAACAACAGGCCTGCATGAAAAAGTGATGCAGCTCCTTATTTCACTGTCAGCTCAGGCTCTTTAATCTTTGCAGGGCTTGTTTATGAGTTCAGAGAGAAGAAGGGATTGATGCCAAAAAATGGGAAAAGAAAATAAAATTACATATTAGAATATGAAATGTCGCACTTGGAAAACAAATTCCAGGACACAGAGAAGGAATCCCAGAGACCATGAACACAGATCAATGGACAAAAATGAAACAGCCAAACCAAGGTGGAAGAACCTGCCCAGGGTCACCATGGAAGGTCTGGGGTAGAGGTGAGAGAGGTTTAGCCAAACTTCTGTATATTTATCAGCTGCACTTCCCCAAAAATTACTGTTCCCTGGGTTTCCTGGTTTTAAGAGAGAAGAGAACAAGGGGAAACATAGAAGTGTTCGATCATGAGAGAGTTGTGACAAGCAACAAAGGACTAATTCCAAAGGGGACAAACAACAGGGGCAAAGGCTGCAGGGGTGACTGCAAGGGTGACAGAGGAGGGATGTTGGAAAAGGCATCTCTACCTCCACAGTGTTGAAAAGCAAAGGTCCAAGAGCATGAATGACATGAGACCATTTGGCCTCAGGACCTATCCAGTCCTGGGAATTCTTTTTTGGTCTTGCTTGTCCTGAACCCCTTCCCAGTAAAATCATGGAAGAAGGAAAGAGAGAGAGAGCAGCCTGACCATTTGAAATACACAGAGCACCAAAGGCATCTTGTCCTGCCATGAAGGTCAGGAGAGCAGATCCTCGAAGCCAAGGACCATGGGAATTCAGCTTTACATCCAGTCCCGCTTCAGTCCGTTTATTTTACATGTTTATTTAACATCTACATGAATCAAGGCAATATTATTTCATGAAAAAAAAAAAAGGGCAAAAAAAAGGAAAACTTGGCTTCACTTATTCAAACATTTGGACAAGGAAGGAAGAAAGCCCAGCTCAGGGTTTGGCTGGGTGGAAGAATAGGAATATGCAGTTGTTACCCTGTTGTCAGTGGTTCAAAACCAGCCCGATTGGAGGAACAGAAGTATTTTTTATCTGGCAGCTGTTGGAGGAACCTCCCTAAAAAAAGTCATGGCCTCAGCTCAGATCCAAGCAGATAAGAGTCCTGCAAGGACAGGGAGCAGGAAAATGCCTTAATGTTTCCTGGAGAACAAGAGAAACTGTGGAGTTTCTGTAGGTTTGAGCGTCCCAGTGAGAAGGTGTTCACACAGCTCTTACAGTGCCTGTTCTGGACTAAAAGGAAAGTCAGACCTTCACTGGACCTATCCAGACCCACCAGGCTCTTACCTCCCTAGCATCTCCCAAAACATGTCAGTGCCCAGAACAACAACCCCCAGAGCAAAGGCTGGTCAGGGACACACTGCTAAAAGCTGGAGAATAATACCAGCAGCACGAGGTCATAAACTGGAGCTGCCAAGGCATCAAAACAAGCAAGGGTTGTTATTCCCCCCACTCCCCTCCTCTCCTGAGAATTACATTGAACACCAAGGCAGCTGCAGAAGCCATATTTTTCTAGGCAATTCCCAAAGCTGCTACTATGTCTTGCCTTTAAATCAAAGCTGGATGGATTTTGGGAAGATATGCTTTTGTCAAATGCAAGTTATTGGGTTCAATAAGGGTTGAAATTCTCTGGCCTGTGCTATACAGGAGGTCACAGCCTGCATGATTTAAAGTCTCTTTCGGTTCCAAAATCTATGGAAAGAGCTACGAAGCCTCCTGCACTAGAAATAAAAGAATGAACAGCAGCAAATAATAAAATTGTCAGATACAGAGAGCCTTCACCCACAGAATAGCCAGGAACACAAAATGAAGGCTCTTTGGCTCTGTTCATTAATCACAAGGATTCAAATTCACTACTGAGGTCTTTTATCCCACTTTCCAAATGAATCAGGATTTATGGAATCACACTGCACACTCACTCCGTCCTATCCAGTGTTTAAGCACATCATCCACATCCAACAAGGAGTGCAGGTCTGGGATATTAACTGACTTCACTTTTGGCAAAAGAAAGTTAGTGGGTAGAAGGAAAGAGAGCTCGATTGATATCCCCAGTGAAAGAAAGGCAGTAGCATAAAAATCAACCCTCTGCACACCAGGAAAAACCTCTTGGAGCAGGGGAAGGGGTTAGGCCCCCCACCTTGGGGAGGGAAAACCTCTGGCCAGGATTGTCAGACCCTGAGGAACCTGCCCCAGCAACATTTCTTATTGGTCTGGATTTTCTGACTTCTAAGGACAACAGAGCTCACACTGTAGTTTTAATACAATTAATAAAACTTGAACGAGCCACAAGACACCAATCAACAGTAAACTGAGCTCTAGGAGTTTCAGAACTCACAGAATTACTTTTATTTATGGTTAATAAGCCACAGCACGGATGGCAGAGCTTCAAAGCAGTTCACAAGCCCCTCCATCACACAGCCTGCAGTGTGGATACCACTGGGAGTGTGGATGGGCTGGGGCCAGAGCCCCTGCAGCCCCCTGTCAACTCACTCCTAATGAGCAACAGAGCTTTCTGCAGGGTTTTTACAGTCTCCACCAAGACAGGACCTAATTTAACAGTTTATTCTCTCCATTTTCTTCTGGGGAGCAGATCAGGAGGAGTAAAAACCACCCCAGCACCATTTAGAGCTTCCCATGTGTTGGTTATTGTTCTAGTTTTACTCCCGTTGCTCAATGGCCCTGTGCAGAAGGCAGAATGTAAAGAATTCCTGCAATGACCTCATCCTCTGGTTGGCAGGCACAGCTCTGGCTGTGTCCTCGGGTGGAATTCATCCTCAATTGCCTTTTGCTGTGTCCTTGTATCTGCAACACCAGTGACATCAGCGGAGCTGTGGGAGCAGTGGCTGCTCACAAGCACTGCTTGCAGAGGCCACAGAAAGCCAAGTGGTGATTTATATTTACTTTTTTATATTTACTTTATAAATTTCACCCCCACCCCTGTGCCTTTTAGCCCTAAAACTTAAAATACCTTTTTATTTCATATAAAATCAGATATACCTTCGTTGCAGTTTCATTGTTTTTAATCAGGGTTGACACCCCAGTGCATAAAGATTAGTTCTACATGCCTGGATTCATCATTGCCTTGGCTAGAAACCCCAACGAAATCAAAGGATTACATCCATCTTTCTGGAAGAAATCCAGAGTGAACTTTGGGAGGCTGTAGGAAGGCCTGGGGTTGGTTCTGCCATGCAGATCACCCAGGATAAACAAGTCAGGGGGGCAGGTTCACTCCAGGGCTGTCCTGTAGCCAGCACAGGACAAGCACATTTCCAGAACAGAAACAAAGAGCTCCTAAAACATGAAATATTTTTAAAACTATTAACACTCATGCCTAACTTGTACCCCATGATTGCTCTGCTCCACAGTCAAAGCTGAATTTATTTTCCTGAGATAACATTGCTTTGCATCCAACATTAATTCAAGAACCTCTGAAATCCCAATATTTTGGTGTGTTTATACAAATTGAGAAGATTTAATGAATCTGTCTGGGACTGTAGATACCTGTAATTTTTGCTGGTTTTCTCCATCAACATATAATAATAATAATAATAATAATAATACCACCTGCTTTCAGTTGGAGTCATGTCCAGTTTTCTTCACACCAAATCATCTTGACCAGACTTCAGAAAATCCATTCCAGCCAGCTACTATGGAAAAACCTGTGTTCACCTGGAACTGATGACTGAGTAAAATAAACTGTAAATGGGACAGTCAGGAGCCACAGTTTCCATGGGAAAATCTGTCATTTTAACAACCAGGTACTGGAATCAACCCATAATCCTCTTCCAGGCTGGATACCAGGCTGAATCTGCTGCTACAATGGCCCAATCCTTTCTTATCCCAGAGTTCTCCCTCACTAAACCTCAGCCAAGTATTCCCCATCACCTCCCAAGCCCAATGTTTTTCTCATTTGGGCTCTCATTCCTGTGTCTGTAAAGCCCAGTAGGAGAATCATGCCAAGTGCTTTATATTTAGGTGCTGGATATGAAAAACCAAGCAGTTTTCCTCCCCTGAGCCCCTCCATATGCAGAGCTCTGCTGGGGACTGCTGTGTCCATCCCATGGGCTGGCAGGTGTCACCACTGAAGGCAGCACAATTTTCCTACCATTTTTTCTTTTACTAAGTTTCAAAATATGTTTAAAATCCATCTGATATGACTAACATTGATTCCACGTTGAGGTGTGGATTTATGGTTTGTTTAGAGAGCTGCAGAGCCCGCTATTTAAATGTGTTCTCTGTGTATTCATGTAGAAGATTTGGGGGGGAAATTAAAAGAAAAGTCAATTGAACATTAAACATAATCCCTCAGCACTGCATGATTCTTACATACAGATCAGGCTTATCCTCATCCTGCCTTACATCACAGGCACAGCAGCACAGCACACACATGCAGGATGTCCATTGCAGAGCCAACACCACATGAACA
Organism: Rhabdornis inornatus; assembly: GCA_013397075.1. Lineage (NCBI taxonomy): Eukaryota > Metazoa > Chordata > Aves > Passeriformes > Rhabdornithidae > Rhabdornis > Rhabdornis inornatus. Next base: position 59,776 of record VWZS01003647.1, read on the forward strand.
AAATCTCATCCAGCAGCCCCCTGCCACTGTAGCTCAGCCATCTGACCAAGCCTGTGTGTCCTCATGATCCAAGCAAAGACTGAAGAGCCCCTCTGCAGCCCCTGGCCAGGACCAAGGTCCCCATGGGGCTGGCACACGCTGGGCTGTGCACAGACACATCAGTCCAGGGAACCAGGGCTGGGCTTCAAATTAACAACAGCAAGAAACCTTCAAGCCAAGAACAACAATACAGCTGGAAACAGTGCAGTGCTTCACATTGAACAAACATGAGATAATTTACCAGAGCATTGACTCCAGCTCCTTCCCGAGATAGCACTGGCGGCACCTCTGAGCACAGCAGACAGAAGCAGCAGAGGGGAGGGTAGGCAGGGCATGGAGAGGGAAATTCAACCAAAATATCCTTTTAGAGTGAATTAGACAAACCAAAACAAGGACAGGGGGCTTAGAGCTCCCGTTGAGCTTTGCTGCTGACTGCAGACACAGTGCAGTTAACCCAAAGGATGTTGGCACAAGACAAGCACTGGAATAACATGAGTGCAAAAAAAGACATAGATGTATACAGACACACACACTGCCCTGTCTCACTGTGCCAGGCTGCTGGACACACCTATCCTTTAGGAAAAGTGCAGCTCAGCAAAGTCATTTCAGCTTGCTGTAGGTCACTCCTGTGTTTAGCTTTATCTCAATTTGTCCTCGTACATTTGTTGTACAAAATTTGGCTTGAATGTAGGAGGGTTGCAAGCAAAGCTCTGTGGAGTGCATTTCCAAGTGAAGAATGAAATGCAAACAGAGCTGCCAGTGGTTTCCAGTGTCACAACCCCTGCCCTTTCCTGCAGCAGTCAGAGGAGTAGCACGAGGCATCAGAAACCTTCCAAGTTGGCCCATTCCTTGCTAAACTTCTTTTTACCAGCTCTAATGAACCCGTAAGGATCAGGAAATTTGGATGCTTATCCTGACCACATCTCAAGGTTTCTCTGTCCACTCACTGGCAATTCCAATGGGATTAGAGCTGAGTTGTTACTCAGTGTGGGTTACTTTTCCACACACCAGCATGGCCAGGCTCAGCTCCGTGCTGCCTGTGCACCTCCTCTCTCTGACATGAGACCCTTCAGGCACCTCAGGGACAAGTCTCTTACTGCTGGGGGACATATATATATATACTGGCTAATATTTGTGCTTAGTGAAAACAAAATGTCATGAAAAGAGTAAAACCTCTACTTTTTCTCCCTACTTGGGAGTTTTTGCTTCTTTAATGGCTTCTTTATTATTTCACCAAATCACCCATATCTCTTTACAAGTAAATATAAGCTGTCCCTTCGTGAGGGGGTGGGGGAAGAGAGGACACTGTTTTCCCTCTGCAGTATCAGTTTTCACTGTGACACACAGTTCACTGTGAAAGCAAACAGCCCTGATGAGAGTGGCTGTGCAGTTGCTGCTCCCTGTGTCAGCTCCTCAGCAGGGTCAGTGCCAGGGAAATGGGGAGCAGGACATGTCCCCATGTCCCACATCCCACAGCTCCCAGCACACCCTCCTCGCTGGGGGACAGTGCATGTGCCAAACCTGCTGAGACTCCAGTGGAGCTGGGCTCACTGCACCCTCTGCTGTGTTTACACCACATCAAAGCATTCAGAAGTGATGTTGCCTGACTTTGCATCCAGAGTGGTGGGGTGCCAGGGACACAGAGGAAGATGTGTTCTAAATTTAGATGGTGTTTGGATGGGAGGACAAGCCTGGGGCATTTCATGGAGTACCTCATGCTGGGTTCAGATGTCCCTACATGCTGTTGTTGGGGTGACTGTTGGGATGGTGCAGGTAAAGAAGCAGGAATGGCCTTTGCAGGGGTTTCACAGAGATGTTTATCTCAGCCACTCGTGTGCACAGTCCAGGGTTCAGAGGCAAAGGTAAGGCTTGGTCTGAGGGTCCAGGTTTTAAGTTCATGGGGGCTCTGGGGCAGGGGAAGAAGTATCAGAGACCAATTACCAGGGGACATGGGGGTGACACAGGGGTGGGGTTAGGGCAAGGAGCCAACAGAGAAACAGGGTGGGAGTGAGCGAAAGGCTGAGGGACAGGGAAAGGGCAAGAGGCTGACCCAAGGAACAGAACAGGGGATGCTTTGGCCTGATGGAACAGGATTTGTTTTCAGAGAGGACAGCTGAGAGAGGCCTCTTGTGTTCCCTAACTAGGGAGTGTCTTTCTGGGTCTCCACACCTACACTTCAGATGTCCCTACACTGAGGGATCAGCATGTCCAAAGGAAGGTGTAAGAGCAGCAGGCTTAAAAAACTCCATCCACAAAGCTGGGCCAGCAAGCCTGCAGTCATTTGGAGCATCACTAATCCCACTGACCTCAGCCATGGTGTCTGCATCCCCTGGACCATGCTGGGCACTGCAGCACTTCCCCAAAGCCTCTCTTTCCCTGCTTACCAAAGAGAGGTGTGAGCAGGCATCCCCACAGGCTGCTGAAGGCAGACCCCAGGGCAGACCCCAAGGCAGACCCTGCTCCCAAGGGGTGAGCTGCAGGTTGCATGGTGCTGCCTCCAGGACCTCCCCAACCCCAGGGTCCTGGAAGGGGGCAGAGATGGCCATCATCCCCTTTTCCCTCTCAGCTGGAGGATCTGAGTTCCTCCTGTCTGTTTGCTCACATGTGCCTTTTCTCAGGCTGCATTTTTCATTTCACTTTTAACCAGCAACCACCATTTTAATTAGCCTCCAGCTCCATTGCAATTATATCCTTATAGATCCTTGCCTTTTATCTGCCTATCAGAGAGCTGTCTGTCAGATTTAGGACACCCCACAAAGCTTCTCCTCAGGCTTTGAGTGTCCCCATTGACTCAGGACAGGATCCCAGGCTGTGGAAACCACCATCAGATCCTCATTCTTCACTCAGCTTTAATTTGCTCCTGACACCAGGAGTCCCAAGCTTCTCCTCCCTGCCTTCATTGTGGTCTCCAGCCACCACCCCAGCTCAGCACCAGGGGCTGAGGGCGAATGACACCCGAGGAGCGTTGCCATGGGCACAGACCATTGTCCCTCTGGGTTCCCATGGCACCAGGCCAGACATGCAGTGCTGATGAGAGGGGAGAATACACACCAGCCAGGCTATTTGTAGCCCATCTGAGCATCTCACAAGTTAAACAGTTTGTCTTTCTTCCCCCTGCTCCCAGCACCCATCCAGCTCAGGGGGCTCCCCCACCAGTCAGGGCAGCACTCACAGTGCACAAAAGGCTAAATAATTGTCCTGACTGACCTGGAGACAAAAATAAAATTCAACATGGGTGCTCAAGCATGGCCAAGGGCAGAATTTGGCTCCAATGAGCTGCCTGTTGGCTGATTTTCATTCGGCAGTTTTTGGCATGAAATCCTCACCTTGGCCCTTGCTGCAGGCAGGGGTAGGGCAAGGCAGGATTTGTGCCCAGGGCTGGGGTGCAGCAGAAACCCACGGGGGAATTTCGCCAACCCTGGGAAGCACAGAACACAAAAGAGCTCTCAGGAGGCATGGGAGGAGGATTTCTCCAGACCATGGGAAGGATGTGGCAGTGGAGACTCATCCCTCTGGCCAGGGACAAGCATGTATGGAAACTCCTGTCACCTCTCCTCTGCAGGCTGCCTTGATCAGAACAGGTCATTTCTCCAGTCTGGGGTGGTTTCCACAGGTACAGAAGCTTCAACCAGCCCATCTCCACATGCACAGGAAGGGTACCTCGGTGTCCCCCTGTGCCTGCACACCACTATCACCCTGCCAGGGATGAGGCTGCATCAGCTGCCAGCACTCAAGTTCTGCAGCATTTTAAACCCACTCTGATGTCCCGTTCTGCTGGTGATGTCAGCCAAAAGATATTTCAGCAGAGGAGGGGGAAATAGCCCAGCAGAAGCTTATGGTGTGATCAAATCCAGAATAAACTTTGCATACAAATGAAGCATCTTCCTTCTTTAAACTGATCCCCTCCTTCTCCAGGCCCCCAAACTCATATCACCCCCCAGATCTCCCCACAAGCAGGGGAAATCAGCAGCTAGCCAGTCTGCTGGACATGGTGGTGAGAGCAAGAGGAATTAGTCTCCACAGTACATGAAAAGAATTAGGACTATTTAATCTCCTTTTCCCCTTATCAGTGGTCTCAAATATCCCTTTGAGAGGGAAATGCAGTGGAAATTCCTGCAAATCTTGCCTACAGTTAAGGAATTGACAAGATTTTTCAGCTTTTTCTCTCTGTGTTTGAAAAATTACTACATAAAGGAAACAATCTTTGGGGCACATATAACTCACAATAGGCTGAAACATTATCTTAAACTATTCGTCTGCTTCCTGCTTAAGTAAGCATATTAGGAATGTGTGTATATATTTCTTGGGCAGCTTAAAAATAAAAAGAAGAGGTATATAGTCTGTCCTGCTTTTGAGGAGCATATTGTTTATGTTGTTTTAAGCACAGGTCATATTTATAGCTGAACACTCCATGAAAGTGCAGGCAGGCTGGGAAACATTTGTTAGGTTTAATGATCTTTTATTTAACTGGTGCAGAAAAATGCATCCCTTTGGATTGATTCATGACATGAATTGTATAGAAACCTTCTTCCTTGAGAAAAGAAAAACCTCAAAAGGTCAATCTGACATTTTAGCTTTCTCAAACATCCAGCAGAGAGATGTTCACAGAGCAAAATTCCCAGCCTGACAAGCTGGATGGGGTTAGGGCAGGGAAAGGATAAACCATAGCCAGAGATACCTTTCAGGACATAAAGCAGAGCCATTCTAATCACCTGGACTGGAAGGGACCCACCCTGCACTGCAGCAGCCCCACTCCACAGCCTGTGAAATGCAGCACACTTCTCAAAGCATCCCGAGGCAGAGGCTGCACAGCCTGCAAGAAAGGGACTGACCCTCCCTTTTGCTGGGTGGCATCTCCCCCATTCTAAAAACAGGATAACCAAGGCCCAGCCTGCCTCTCTGGCTCAGCCACTGAGTCAAAACCAGAGCTGAGAAGAGCTTTTCTCAGCTCCCAGTTGCCTGAGCTGGCTGCAGCATCTCCTGCTGCAGAGGAGCAGCTCCTCTCCCCTCGGTCAGGGTGTCACTGGGTTTTACACTTCGCACCTCTCTCCTTGCCAAGGTGTTGCATCTCTGCACTGCTGCACAAGCAGCTCAAGCCTGGGCCAGCCCTCCCCAGGCAGGGCAGTGTCCCATCACAGGATCTGCAGCCCCTGCTGAGCTTCCAGCTCTGCTCTGGGCACAGCATGTGCTCACACATGTGTGAGCTGCCACAAGGGCCAGGGCTGGCTGAGAACTGCTGTTGTGGTCACGCACAGGGGATGATGTGCACAGACCTGCACCAGAGCACTGCCATGAAGCCAGCTGCAGAGCCAAGCCAGCCCAGGGGGACCTGGTGCAGCAGGGGCTCCCTGGCAGCTCTGCCCACACCATGAATGAGCATCCCTGGATGGCCACAGGGAGCAGCCAGTGCTCCAGCCAAGCACATCCCTCTGCCTGGGGTTTCTTCTGAGCACCCACCAGACCTGTACAGACCACCTCCACTGTGGGGCTGAACACTGATCACTCCTCAGGTGTTGTACATAAAACATGAAACACCCCCCAGTTCCTCCACAGGCTGTGGGGTGCTTTGTGGTGGGAGCTCCCAAAGCCCAGGACAGCAAACACCATTAGTATTTCCCTTTAGAGTCCCAGAATCAGTTAGGTTGGGAAAGACCCTCAAGGTCATGGAGTCCAAGCATTAACCCAGCACTGCCAGCCTACCACTAAGCCATGTCCCTAAATGCCACATCTACCTGACTTTTACATCCCTCCATGGATGGTGGCTGCATCACCTGCTGGGCAGCCTGTTCTAATGCTGACAGCCCTTTCTCTGGAGACCTTTTTCCCTAACAACCAACCTAAACCTTCCCTGGAGCAACTTGAGACTGTTTCTTCTTGTCCTATTGCTTGCTGCCTGGGAAAAGGCATCAGTCCCACCTCATCATAACCTTTCAGATAGCCTCCAATTCTCCAAGATAAACAAGCCCAGCTGCCTCAGAGTCTCCTCACACAATTTGTTCTCCAGAGCCTTCACCATTTTTGTTACTCTTCTTTAGACACTCCAGAATCTCTGCTGAAGTTCATCATTGGTCTCCTGAAAGGAATAGAGGGAACCCAAGTTTGCTACTTGCTAAAAATGCTTTAGAGGCAGAAAAAGAGGGGATTTACTTCCAGAGATCACCCAGAAGAGTGTCATCAGAAGGGAGCAAACACTGATCACTTTTACTCTGTCTCCCAGGGGTATCTGTAGGTCTCCAGCCTCTGAGATTTGTTTTGTACCCTGTGAAGGTCTGCAGCACCTGGGGACAAGGACAAAGCCAGCAAAGGGCAGCTGCTCCCTCACAAAGCTGACTGTCCTAAACCAGGTAAGAGATAACAATGAACCTTTATTTGCTGCTCCTGCCTCTTCCCATTACCCACAGCAGGGCTCTGGGTAAGAGAAAGTCAGGACAGCAAGAATTGCTTCACACTGGCCACATTCTAGGAAAATCTCAGCGTTTTCAATACTTGGCAAGTCCCAAGTTCAAGCAGCAAGTAAACGAAGCATAAAAACCAAAACAAAGCACTAAGCTACTTCTTCCTTATCTGCCTGAATTCTCCCTTTTATCCCACAGCTTCAGGGCAAACAAGCCTACAGGCAAAGGAAAGTTATTCCACGGTGCCAGTTTCACCCCCAGCATCACTCTGGCCCTCCCCACAGCTTTCACATGGATTAAATTGCATTTTTGAAACCAGCATCCTTTAAGAGGGCAGCCCCAGGGCTCCTGCCCAGGTATGGCTGCTCTCAGGCCAAGTAAACCTGATTACTCCAGTTAAACCTCTGCTGTAGTAGTTCTGCTCTGCAAATTGTATCAGCTTCTGTTCTCAAGGAATCTTAGAAACAGATGAGTGCATTAAAATCCGTCAGTCTTTCCACGAGGAGTTTTATTTACCCCAACCAGGCAAGGTGCAGAGAGCTCTCTGTGCTCCCCACGGCGTAGCTGGGGAAGTGGAACATTTTGGTTGGAAACTCCTTTAGTTTTTACAAGAACCAGATTTGCAGTGCAGGATCTCTTTGCCCATTGACTGCTGTGTCTCCTAAACCTTATTTTTGGACCCACGTTTCATAGGCTGGGGGTGAAGACACTTTTTCCATGGTAAGTAACAGAGAAGTCCCAGAGGGGAGTTCTATGGAACACCATTAATGGCACTGTGAAAATATGGTCAGGATGAATTTTTGCTGCCTATCCAGCAGCATCCAGCTATGGCCAGTGGCTGCAAGAAAAAACAGAAGGTAATACCAGTGCCACCGAGCCAGCTGGGACAATTGTGGGTTTGTCTTTAGGATGAAAGAAGAAAAACAGTTTGGACTGTGGCAAAGCCCAGAAAGCGCAGTGGGGAGATTTAATGAGAGTTTAATCACCACTTTTAATGGGATTTGCTACAGGTCCTGCAGGGCAGAGGATTCATAGAATCATAGAATCATTAAGGCTGGAAAAGACCCTTAAGATCAAGTCCAACCATTGACCTAGCACTGCCAAGCCCACAACTCAATCATGTCCCCAAGTGCCACATCTACTCTGCTTTTAAATCCCTCCAGGGATAATGACTCCATCACCTCCCTGGGCAGACTTTTCCAGTGCTTGGCAGCTCTTTCCATGAAGAAGCTTTTCCTAACATCAAATCTAAACCTCCTCTGGTGCAGCTTAAAGCCACTTTCTCTTGTTCTGTCACTTTTTACCCAAGAAAAGGAGCAAACTGGAGCTCGCTGCCCATCACTGTGTTGTCACTGCAGGACTCAATGTGCAGCTCCAGCATGGAGCAGCCTCAGGTCCCCTCTGCACTTCCATTCCTCAAGTCACCACCTGGATGTGGTGACCATTTCCAGGTGAGCACTTAGGACATCTTCAAAGGACCTGTGAGGGGGAAGGTGTTTTGGAAATCAGTGGTCACTGTTTTTCTCCATGAAAGATGAACAAACTTCACCACAAGAGGATCGGCTTCGTTGATGGTTGTTGTAACCTTTGCTCCTTCTCTGAGCAATTTTTCTCCTGAAGAAGGAGCTGCCAGGCCAATTCAGAGGGATTGCTCTTTCCAAAGGTGGAAAATGCCAGGCATTGTGTCCAGCCTGTGTTTGAAGTGGGAAAAAAACAACTTTGAATAAGCTTTTGATGGGGCCCATGGCTCTGCTTGACCATAATGTCAGCTTGTAATTAGCAACAGATACCACTTCTGTCACCCCCGATGTTATCATCAGCCGTCTTGCGTTTCAAAGTGAGGAGAGGCATGTAAATTATGGGCAATTTGGTCTCTGAAATGGATTTTATGGGTTTGTTTCTGCTGGGCGACCTGGGGAGCCTGCAGTTTGTTACAGAGATAGTGGCTGAGCCAGCAGAGAGGAGCAGGAGGAAAGCAGTGAATGTTACAGAGCTGCTCCAGCAGATCCCTGGAGGAAACACAACCATGCCAGCTCCTCCAGGAAGGCAGAGCTAAGTGGTGGCTCTCCCAGGGGCTGTGTGTTTTGAGGGAGGAGAGAAGGTCTGGAAGGAGCCACTGTCCTGCCTCTGGAATGGGGGTCCCTGCAAGGCTCCATTCATCCACTGGTAGGAAGAGGGTGGCTCATGCCAGGGCTGCCAGTGCAGGCTTATTTCTGCTCAGCATATTGCAAGTATTCAGCTCACTAAGGCTTAGCTGGCTTAGCTGTCCTGAGAAGAACTGAGGCAATCTTTTCCCCTCATTGACAGAAAACGTTGCCTTCAATTCAAATTCAGTTCTCAGAGTGAAGGAAAGGCTTGTGTTTCCCAAAACACGTTCAAATTTTTATAAGAAAAACAAAACCCCCACACTCACATAATTTCCAATTTTGACCAAAAGCAATTCTAACTTTTGTTAGAAAAAAGGGCACAAAATTTTTTTGTTTATTTTTTGGAGTGGAGTGGAGCAAGGGAAGTCAATCTCTTGCAGCAAATCCAGTGAGTTTGTCAGATCCCCTGGCACTGCTCTGCAGCTTAACAGATCCCAGTGCCAGAGCAGTGGCCTGGTATTTGATTTCATCTATTGCTGTACCAATTACCAAGTGTCCTGTTTCTCCCCTGCTCTGTTCTTCTGCAGAAGGACTCACACCAGAGCTGCTCTTTACAAGAGCTCCCCAGGAAATGGGCTAAAACAGAATTTGGCCCCACACTGACTCTGTGGTGTCAAGTTCTCCCCTTTCATTTGCTGGAGGAATTCAAGCATCACTCTGCTGCTCCAATCTTTCTATCTACCACTGGCAAATAACACAGCCAAGAAGGTTATCTGCCTCAAACAGAAATAGCTTATGTTTAGAAAAGAATTAAAATTTGTTCCCTTTAGAGTTACAACCACATCCTCAAAGCTGTTAACCTGAAAGTGAACTTCAGATAATAAAACTCTAACCTCACCCCTGCAGAAGAGCCAGCAGTCAGGAGCTACCTTGCATGCTCTCCTCCTGTCTGCCCCATCGATTGCCTGATAGCACAGCTTGTTTTCTTTTTTCCAAGGGGAGACAGCTACTAAATCTATGCTCCCCATCCCTCTCAGCACTCTTGGGCTTCTCCACAGCTGCAACGCTTTTCCATAGTCCCTGCTCCCAGTTAAATAAACATTATGACACATACTGATTGCTTTAACAAACTTTACTGTTCCACGTCCTCGGCAAAGCACGGTTATCTTTTTACAGGGAACATTCCTTTCCTGTTGCTATGCCTACTTCAGCACCATCCAGCATGATAGCCAAGGCTGCTGAACAAACCCACAATTCCCAACCACTCCATTTTGCTCATCTTGGAATAGCTCAGAAGGGGTGTGGGGCCAGCAGATGTGAGCTGTCAGAGCTCCTCTGCCACAGCTCATCCCAGCCAGGACCCAGCCATGCTGCTGGAGGCTGAGTCTTCTCTCTGAAAATGCCTCAGAGCTAAAAATGTCTTTGTGGAGTGAGGTGGGAGAAGGAAGAGAGGGGTGTAGTCATAAATATTCTCCCAGCACAGCAGGGGAAGGTTTGGTTTTACCTTCCCCATAAGGCTGCGCTCGTTGTTCTATAATTTGCAACTAAATTGCAGAATCCAGAAATATTTCTGGCAAATGGCATTTCACAACCATTCATCATCCTCGTGCACCATTTCCTTTGCATGACAACCTATGTTTTAAAACTCACAAAGAGAGGGGAAGCTGCCATTTGTTTTGGCCCAGCCAAAATGGCCCTTGGCCCGGGGGCTGGTGGTGCTGTGGCTGCTCAGGGTGATAAGCCTGGTGGGGCAGGTCCTGCCAGGTGGGTGAGGGCATCTCCTGCTGCACACATCACCCAGTGGTTTGAAGAAATGAGTGCCTTTCAGTTTGCCCCAACCAGCCCATTTTCCACCTCTAGCACAGCAGAGCTATCACCCCAGTGGTTGTGCTACTTTGCTAATTAGTGCCAGGCAGCCCAAAGATATTAATGACAAATTTCCCCAAAGGCTGTGATCTCACCTTTTTACATGTTGTTTTCACTTCCCCTTGTGCAAACATTTTCTTCTCAGCCAAGGACAGGTTGGCTCCTGAGATACCTCAGTTCTCAAAGGTCTGATTGTTTATGTCTAATGAAGACCCAGATGCTCCAAAATGCATCTGGTATGTTAGACAACAGAGGGAGAGGCCAGAGGAGCTGAAGACGATTTCTGGCAGCTGATCAATTGTAAAAAATAGTTCTTCCTCCAGGCATCAGCCAGAGTATTTTTGGGGCTGCAGGATGTGTCAATGTACTGCCCTTACAGCACTCCAGGGTGTGAGCAGAGGAAAGGACTTGGAAGGAAGCAAATAAATCCCAGCCCCAGTCACTTGTAGCCTGTATTCCAGCAGCAGGAACATTTAGAGCCATGCCAGGGCTGGGGACAGCCCCGTTTCCAGGGCCAGGCCAGCACTCAGCCCTGGCTGGGGGATTCACCACCTTGTCCCAGCTCTGCCCTCAGAGCTTTGTCCATCTCATGGGTGCAGGAGCTGCAGGCAGAGGTACCCCAGGGTACCAGGGAGGGTCCCCCAGGGTCAGGGAGATTCTACACACAGTTGGAGGGGTCACCTTGGGATAAACCCAGCACTGGGGGAGAAGTTTCTCTGTTTTCCCTAATGGGGTTGTGCATGATGGGGTGTCCCTCTGGAGACCCTCCACCAGCCCTGCCCCTGGGATCCAGCCAGGACAGGCAACTTCCCCCAAACCCAGGGATGCTTCTGCTGGCAGGCCACCAAGGACTCATCTCCAGCCTCTGCAGCACAGCCAGGGCAGCACTGGAAGCCCGTGTGGCTCAGGAAGTGAAGGGATCAGAGAGCTGGACAGACCCAAACCCAGATGGGGAGAGATGGCCCCAGAATGGAGGAAATTATTCAGAATCTGGAGCTGTGACCAGCACAGGCTGCATGCCCTGGGTCTTCAATTGGCCTCTCCCAAAACACAGTGGTTGGGGTTTTGTTCTCCAGGACTCAGACAGGGATTCTTGGAAGCACATCAGGGCTGGGTGTGTGCAGCAGATCCACGTGGAGAAAATCTGTTGTCTGATGTCTGGAACATCAGCTGAGCATTTTTCCATTTCTCTCTTTGCAGGTTATACAAGCTGAAGATTAAACAGATTCATTCCTTGTGTTCATTTGCCTTTATTAAAGGAATAATGTACCTGCACATTAACAGCAAGCCCTTTGCCTAAAGTACTGTGGGTTATAATGGGAACAAGATGGCCTTCCATGGAAAAACACATGTCCAAAGGCTCTTCTGGTCCATCAGGAACAACTCTTTGCTGTAATTCCAGTGCTTATTCTCACTGGTGAAGATCAGCCACATTGGAAAGGGCTCTTTCCCACCATCCCCTATCAGAGCATGCCCTGTCCTGCTCTGGAGTGTGGTTCCCTACCCCAGCCCCCAGCTCCTGTGCCAGGCCCCCTTCACCACCCTCTATTTGAGCTCACCTCAGATTAACAAGCTGGCACTACTGGTCCCTTTCTCAGCTTTTCCAGCCCATTTCCTGGGCCCAAGCTCTGCTTTCTGCCTCTCCACAGAAATGATTGCACAGTTGAATTGTCCAGGCTTTAGGTAAAAATGAGCCTCCAGGACACCCCTGTGACTTCCACACCAGCTTGCCCAGTTTGCCATCTTGACTGTGTGAGGGCAGCAGAAGCTTCTTTTTGTTTTGGCTCCTTTTTGACCCTTTGGCAAAGAGCTGTAGAAGCACATCAGACACCTTGGCTGCTCCTGGAAAGGGCTCCCCTGACCACTCTCACCCCACTGCCATCCCACTTCAGTCCCAATCAGCAGCTGCCAGCCCTTGCCCTCACCCCATCCCTACAGGTTACTTATTTGCCTAAAATCACCTCCTTGTCCTGCTTGTCCAGCTTGCAGAAGTGAAATAAGTTCAGCTTTTCTTCCTGCCTATGATGGGGCCTCCACCAATTTACATCTTGGCTGGGCAGGAAAATATGAAAGGCAGCAGTGATCCCCGAACTTTGATCATCTCAGATGCTGCTGCAGGAGTTGTGACAGTCACAGGAGAAGGAGAAGATTGAGGGTGGATGGTCCCAGATATCATTGTTTTTAATTTCACCTCATTCAATTGAAGTGGGATTGAGTTACATCCAGACAGTCTCTGAGAAATACAGTCAGGAGGGCCAGAGGCAGGGTCCAGCCCTTGGGATGTGGCATGGAGTGAAGAAATCAGTTCCCCTTAGGACAACCAGATGAAATTTCTGAATTCAGCCCTGTTCTGGCTCTGAATTTGACACATAGGAAGGGCTAGATCTACCTGCCTGAGAAATTAATTTATTCCAGACCAGCCTCAAGCCTGTCCTGGAGGCCAACACACCTCCCTGCCCCTGTGTGCTCTGGCCATGGACAGGAAACACCACCTAAATTAGTGGGCAGGGAGTTCAGCTTTCCTCTTTGTGCAAGAACTGACTCCTCTGAAGATTTGCCCGTGGTGGGGCTGGGTTTCAGAAGCATAAAACACTGGTGAGATGAAGGGAAGCATCAGTGAAGGTCAGCAAGTATTTGAGGTTAAATTTCTTCCCAGATTTATGTGAAGTTTGCATTGTCTGACTTTCTTAAGCTATGTGATTTCTTGCATTCCTATGAAACAAGAAGCCAAATTCATACTTACTCCATGTCCATTCATTTCTCTCCTTAAATTAATTTTGCCTCCTCTGAGGGAGGGCTATGGATGTTTTACCTTTGGCTTCCAGCAGGTTCAGCTTGCTTTGAGCCTGCCTTGTAGTTCTTTCCTTTTGGGGGAAAGAAAACAAGATCAAAATCAGACCCATCAGACCCACATTTCCAAGCGTATCTATTTCCTACCATCACTTTAGGAAACTAGCAGAGTGACTCTTCACACATTTCCCAACAATAAGTGCAAAAAAATAATGGTTTGGTGAAGAAATGGAGAAAGAAATCTGCAAACTTATTCCAAGATCAAGCAACAGATGAGATCCTGCCTCTGAAGAAATGACATTGTGAATCTGGTGAGGAGATGGAACAGGCTGCTTGCTGGATTTTCTATCTAGGAAGCAGCAGGCTGCCAGAGTCTCCTGTAAATGGAAGTTCTGGAAGAGAGTAGCACAACTTGTCAAAGGGAAGAAGTGGTGCCAACGAACACCATCAACAATGGTTGACAGAACTTTCTCTGGACCTTTTGAGACTTTCTGTCCATTACAGAGGCTCTTGCAAAATCCCTGCAAAATCCCAGCTCAGACTCAGCTATTCCAGAAACAACTGAACCACTTCAGAACAGCAGTAAAATCCTAAATAATCCCTCCTGATCCCGGGCCCAGCAATAGCTGATGGGAGGGTGCTGAGAGCCCAGATGTGCTGGGCTGGGTACAGAGCACACTGCTGCAAGCACAGCTCTCCTGGAATGATCCCTGTCCCCTTGGCCTGCCCCAGCACCAGTGTCCCACCAGCTCTGCTCTGGCCTCGAGGCCACGGTCACCATTCCTGTCCTTGCCCCTGCAGCTGCTGCCTCTGCTCTGGGTCAGGTCTGCACTCTTGAGATGGCCTCAGGCTTTGCTAAGAAAGTGCTTTCACTCCTGCTGAGCCATTACAGTGGGAATAGGACAACACCTGGAGACACAGAGCAGAGACATACACACTTTTGGGGTGCCAGGTATGTGAGTGCTCCCCTCAACCTCTTCCAGAAATCACTGCCCCACTAACTCATCTCTCCTTCTATCTGTCATCACCCCTTTCTCCACATATAAAGCGTGCTTTAATCTTTTCTTATTTCTAATAATTTCCTCCAGTTTAATCCAGAATGGGATAGGGGAAAATGGAGCAAATCATGGATCCAAGGCAGTGACTCCCAGAAGGCAGACATGGTGAGCAGATGGGATGGGCCAGTCAGAGCTTCTGCTGGAGTCAAGCATTGGCATGTGGACATGAATCAGTCAGGGAATTTGGCTTTTTGGGCAAAGGAACTGCCCAGCAGGATGTCAGTGACAGTGCCACTTCCACGTGGCATGACCTTGGCCTCAGCAAAAACCCCAGTGACAGGATGAGAATGTCTCAGAAATGTTCAGGTCCTTTGCAGCAACAGAGGCAAATCCAAGCCCCTGGAGCTCCTGCTGAGCCCAGCACACCACACAGCACACACCTCAGGCCCATGATCCCTAGGCACAGACTGGATCCCAACATCTCAGGTCACACCTGGGAATGTGGCTGGGTCTGGCTCAGGTGCCTCACATGCACTGTGAGGCACAGGATCAAATAACAAGAGCATTCAGCTACCTGGAAAGAAGTGGATTCTCCTATATGGCTTTTTTCCCCTCCAGCCCACAACTCCTACCCCAGTGGATGCAATAGCTGCTTGCTGTGGCCACTCTGCAGTAAGAGGACACATCCTGGACAGCTGGAAAAACCATGATTTTTTTTTTTTTGTCATGTCTGCATTTCCTTCCCTGTCTTTCTTCCCTACTCCATGAGCACCCAAATCTGATTTTAATGGATTACTTTATAAGAGGAGAAATTCATACCTCAAACAGCAGGAACAGAGTATGTAAATGCCTGTACATTTTCCAAAAGAGGTATGGATTTTGCAGGAGGCTGCCCTTCTTTTGAGCTCTCTGCTCTAAGACATCTCTTATAAGAAAGCTGTCATTCAGTTGTGTGACATTTTTACAAGTAAACAACTGCAAATCAGCTCTAGTCCATCTGCAAAAGCCTGAAAAATGCCAAATTCATGATTCCAGGAGAATATTATGTCTCAGGGCTCCTACCACCTGATCCAGTAGTAAATCTGCACTTATTTTCCAGCAAGTTATGTGGAATTCTGACCTCTTAAAGCCAGATTGCTGAGCCCTGAAGCAGGAAGTCTAGTGCCCTTTACAGAACATCATTAGCATTAACTATTTTTACTGCATATTCCTGTTATTCATGGAAGTGGATCCCCTTTGGGCCTGGCTCCAGGCAAGCCCCTGAGCACTTGCTCAAGTGAACTCGGTGTGCTCCAAGCCACAGCAAAGGGCTGATCCCAAACTTCCTGCAAGTGATGCTCACTCAGCACAAGCTCCACAGCTGGACTGGGTGACTTCCCTGAGCACTGGGCACAGCCTCAGGGTGTGGCTGCAGTGATGCCTGGAGAGTTCCCTGGAGCAGAGGCTGGGCAGGGCTAAAGGAATAAAGCAGGGATTTATTAAAAGCCCTTCAAAGGATTCACCTTGGGCACTGCAAGAGCCCGGCCGTGGCTCCAGCCAAGATGGACCCAAGATGGATCCGAGTCACGAGTTCTCACACTTGGATCACTTTGGGTCCATTTCCATCTTGGCCTTCATTGTCCAATTGCAGCTCCAGCTTCTGCAGTCCCATCCTCCCAGATTCTCTCCTCCATTCGCTGCTGTTTGCACTTTTTGGGGCTGAAGCTGCAGCGCTGTCCTTGGTTGTGGGGCTGGCAAAGGATTGTTTTGTGTGCCTGAGCTGGGAGGAGAACTTGCTGCCACTTTGTATGGAGTTCAGAGTCACACACCAATGCAGTGCAGAGTCTGGAAAATATGAAAGCTCAAACTCAAGGCATCACACAGAGATCCTGGGGCTCCTGAGGTGGAGAACAGAGCAGGTGCTGGCATCAGCAGATGGGGACTGAGCATGGCCAGGAGGACACACCTGCCATGGCAGCTCTGCTGACCCACAGAATCACAGAATCACAGAATCACAGAATCACAGAATCACAGAATCACAGAATGAACCAGGCTGCAAAAGACCTTTGAGATCATGAAGTCCAAACTGACCTCACACCTCCTCATCAGCTAAGCCCTGAGTGCCACATCCAGGCTTTTCTTAAACACCTCCAGGGAGGGTGACTCCAGCTCCTCCCTGGGCAGACAGTTCCAGTGCCAATCACTCAGTGAAGAATTTTTTCCTGATGTCCAACCTAAACTTCCCGTGGTGCAGTTTAAGGCTGTGTCCTCTTGTTCTGTCAGTGCTGCCTGGGAGAAGAGACCCCACCTGACCACAGTCACCTTTCAGGGAGTTGTAGGGAGTGAGATCCCCCCTGAGCCTCCTTTTTTCCAGGCTAAACAACCCCAGCTCCCTCAGCTGTTCTTCACAGGGTCTGTGCTCCAGGCCCTTCACCAGCCTTGTTGCTCTCCTCTGGACCCAAGGCAGGGACATGGATGGGTGTCCCAGCCAGCCCAGCTCCACGCTGCACGTCGCTCTGGGACACTGAAACCCTCCCTGGCTGGGTTTTTGTTGCTGCTGTTGTTGTAGGGCAGCTTGCCAGCCTCCCTGTAATCCCTTCAGAAGTGCAAAACAGCCTGATCTACATCTCTGGTTCACACCTAGTTTTTCAATGATATTTTTGGAGTGAGCCAGATTCTTAACTGGAATGGAAGTTACCTGGTGCCTCTGCAGTGAGATCAGTGCTAATGCTTCCTCTCATCATATTCTCCCATTTGTTCTGCATTCAAAGCAATCCTAAAATCTACACTTGAGACAGAAAAATCTTCTCCCAGGAAGATCCTTTCAGTCTCATAATGGCATTTTTCCTCATCTGCTGTGAATGTCATTGCTGCAATGTTCCCTTTTAGCACTCTGGGCTGTAGCTCTATATTAGGCCAACAAAAATAATAAGTCCTAAAATGAAAATCTCCAGATGATCTTGGCAGAAACAGCACGTCCATCACAAATGGAAATCACATTTGATACTCCACAATGGCAGGAAACTCACCTGGTTTTATTTAGTCTCCATGCAGCTATGTGCTATTGGCACTTCTCCAGAGTATCTTTTGAAAGGGATTTTTTTTTTTTAACTCTCAGTTAGTGTCTGTCTTTTCTTATCTAGAACAGCCCTCATGTTTGATTTTCACTGAGGCCCTGCACTGATCTTTTTGTTTGTCTACTGTAAAAAGGTATAAGGGAACTCAGTAATTCATGCATTTACAGCTCTGTTCCCACAACAAGGTGCTTAAAATAAAGAAATTGGCTCAGGGTAATTGCTTGATATGAGAAAGATTATACAGGCAATGAACATCTGTATCACAGCTACAGTTGATGGCTCTGAGTTCTGTATCATGTGCCAGGAGCTCCCTGCCAAAAAAAATACTCAGAAAAAAAATATTTCCAGCCCACCATATGCTTATATAAGACTTCTCCAGTATGCAAAGAAGAAGAAAA